>OW121741.1:22871223-22908723 GCA_933228675.1 Stomorhina lunata
AAAAATAGTAAAATTTGAAAATTTTACTATAAAAATAGTAAAATTTTGAAAATTTTACTATAAAAATGGTAAAATTTTGAGAATTTTACTATAAAAATAAAAAAATTTTAAAAATTTTCCTATAAAAATAGTAAATTTTACTATAAAAATAGTAAAATTTTTAAAATTTTAAAAATAGTAAAATTTTGAAAATTTTACTATAAAAATAGTAAAATTTTGAAAATTTTACTATAAAAATAAAAAAATTTTGAAAATTTTCCTATAAAAATAGTAATATTTTGAAAATTTTACTTTAGAAATAGTAAAATTTTGAAAATTTTACTATCAAAATAGTAAAATTTTGAAAATTTTACTATCAAAATAGTAAAATTTTGAAAATTTTACTATAAAAATAGTAAAATTTTGAAAATTTTACTATCAAAATAAAAAAATTTTGAAAATTTTCCTATAAAAATAGTAAAATTTTGAAAATTTTACTATAAAAATAGTAAAATTTTGAAATTTTTCTTAAAAAAATAGTAAAATTTTCCTATAAAAATAGTAAAATTTTTAATTTTTCCTATAAAAATAGTAAATTTTGAAAATTTTTCTCTAAAGCTTTAAAATTTTGAACATATTTTTATACAGTACCCTTGTCTATTAGCAATTTCCAATTTTTTTCAATTTAGCTCATAATTTTTGGTCTATTAAAATTCATTAAAAGTTTCATTCTAGTTGACAATTTAACCACCTACATCTAACCACAATACAAAATATTGCATATAAAAATGCAAATTCAATTGGGTCACTATAAATTAGCCAATACTGTGTTGCACTACGTGTTTTTTGAAAGTTTTACTTAAATATATCTACCAAAATCAATTTTTGTCCTCTGTACAAAGTCTAGTTAAACAATTTTTAAACGAAGCCATAGACTCTTCTGTCTGTGTGTACGTGATTTTCGCATATATACAGAGTTTCTGTTATTTGTTAGTATGTTTGTAGTTGAATTTACGAATTTTGTTCTGCTTTTTAGAAATAGTCAAAGTTATTGGAGGTAGATTTTTTCTTTTAAAAAGTGGGTTTGTAACCAACTTGTATAAAAATACGAAAAACTAGAGCCAGAAATATATCAAAACTAAACAATGTTAAAAGTACGCAAATATTGAGGGAAACAATTGTATAGATTTCAATATATACATTCATACATAGATACATTTGTGTATGTATTAGATAGGCATACATACATACGGACACTATCAAAATCAAATAAAAAAGTAAACAACAGGAGTAGCAACAATAACTGTAAAAGTTTTAGTTGCAAAAAATGCCTTTGCTTCGAAATGTCCAAATGTTGATGTGTCCATGTGTTGGTATCGGTGTTTGTAGTATTAGTATAGCATTTAATTTATTTTATTATATTTTAGCAATTTATCAAATTGCATTTCATCATCACTGACACAATGAGTTTTGTTATGAAAAAAGAACATAAAAGCAAATATATATTTATACCTATGTATGTACTTGTGTGTATGTAAAAAACAAACATAGAAGTGGGGTAGACGATCAAGACTGACTACATAATACCCTATATTACTAAGAAAAAGGATAGACTAATTGTGAAACGTATTTCAATGCTAAATAAAGGCTCTGTGTTTAATTTTGCGAACAAAAAAAAACGTTTTTAAGAAATTTAAGACAATTTCTGGAAGTTGGTTGAACAAAACTGATAAAGTGTAAGATAATAAATATTTATCTTAGAATTATGAGCTTTTTTATGATATGTCATTTTTGTGAATAGACGTTGTATTAGGTTTCGGGGAGTTTGCTCTATATAGGAGATAGACAGACGGAAGGACTATACTCAATACCTGCTGGAGTTAAGCCATTATTAACGAAATTACAAACGTTATGACTATCTTAACTTATCTACCATTTATTTTTATGGTGAATATTTTTTTACAAAACACACGCCATCAAATTCAGACTTTTCAAAATTCGCCGGGAAGTCCACAATTTTCCAGAACCAAACGTAAACTTCTGAAATTTTTCTGAAAAAATATTAAAATTTCGAAAATTTTCTTTTAAAATAAAAAAAATTTAGATAAATTTTTAAAAAAAAAAATTTATAAAAATAGTAAAATTTTGAAAATTTTTCTATCAAAAATAAAAATTTTGAAAATTTTCCTATAAAAATAAAAAAACTTTAAAAAATTTTTCTATAAAAATAAAAAAAAATTTTGAAAGTGTTCCTATAAAAATAGAAAAATGTTGAAAATTTTGCTATAAGAATAGAAAAATTTCCCATAAAAATAGAAATATTTTTAAAATCTTCCTATAAAAATAGAAACTTTACTATTTTTACAGGAAAATTTTCAAAATTTACTCTTTTAATTTTCTTCAAAATTTTACAATTTTTATAGGAACATTTTCAAATTTTTACTAATTTTATAATTATGTAATTATAATTTTATAGCAAAATTTTCAAAATCTTATTATTTTTATAGGAAAATTTTACTATTTTTATTAGGAAAATTTTCAAAATTGTACTATTTTCATAGAAAAATTTTATTTATATAATTTTACTATTTTTATAGGAAAATTTTCAAAATTTTACTATTTTTATAGGAAAATTTTCAAAATTTTACTATTTTTATAGGAAAATTTTCAAAATTTTACTATTTTATAGGAAAATTTTCAAAATTTTACTATTTTATAGGAAAATTTTCCAAATTTTACTATTTTTATAGGAAAATTTTCAAAATTTTACTATTTTTATAGGAAAATTTTCAAAATTTTCCTAGTTTTATAGGAAAATTTTCAAAATTGTTCTTATTTTTATAGGAAAATTTTAATAATTTTCCTAGTTTTATAGGAAAATTTTCAAAATTTTCCTAGTTTTGTAGGAAAATTTTCAAAATTTTCCTAGTTTTATAGGAAAATTTTCAAAATTTTCCTAGTTTTATAGGAAAATTTTAAAATTTTCCTATTTTTATAGAAAATTTTTAAAAATTTTACTATTTTTGTAGGAAAATTTTAAAAATTTTACTATTTTTGTAGGAAAATTTTCAAAATTTTACTATTTATATATGAAAATTTTAAAAATTTTACTGTTTTTGTAGGAAAATTTTAAAAATTTTACTATTTTTGTAGGAAAATTTTAAAAATTTTATTATTTTTGTAGGAAAATTTTCATAATTTTCAAATTTTCAAAATTTTACTATTTTTGTAGGAAAATTTTAAAAATTTTACTATTTTTTAGGAAAATTTTCAAAATTTTACTATTTTTGTAGGAAAATTTTCAAAATTTTACTATTTTCCTATTTTTATAGGAAAATTTTCAAAATTTTACTATTTCTATATGAAAATTTTACTATTTTTATAGTATTATTTTCAAAATTTTACTATTTTTATAGGAAAATTTTCAAAAATTTACTATTTTTATAAGAAAATTTTCGAAATTTTACTATTTTAATAGGAAAATTTTCAAAAATTTACTATTTTAATTGCAAAGTTTTCAAAATTTTTCTATTTTTATGGGAAATTTTTAAAAATTTCACTATTTATATATGAAAATTTTACTATTTTTATAGGAAAATTTTCAAAATTTTACTATTTTTATAGGAAAATTTTCAAAAATTTACTATATTTATAAGAAAATTTTCGAAATTTTACTATTTAAATAACAAAATTTTCAAAATTGTGTTATTTTAATAGCAAAATTTTCAAAATTTTTCTATTCTTATGGGAAAATTTTCAAAATTTTACTTTTTTTATAGAATTTTTTAAATTTTCCTATTTTTATAGGAAAATGTTGAAAATGTTACTATTTTTATAGGAAAATTTTCAAGGTTTACCATGCAAAATTTGCATGCGCCCTAGATTTGCCTTTTCTATTCCATGTTTGTTTTTAAAATTTGTTCATTTTTTCATGTTCGCTGTTTTTGGGGTTTTGTAGTTTGTTTGTTATTGAGTAGTTAAAATATCTAAATATTGGCGGTATTTTTAACGTTATATTGTCCATATTTAAGCATTTCATATATGAAGTTTGTATATATGTAGGTATGTAAGTAAGTAAAAACAAATATTTAAATTCCACCTACAGTTTCGGACACACTTTCACATGATTCAATGCATTTGTCGAATGCAATATAAATGAAAGCCTAAAAGTATGCTTCATATGTTTTTCATGAGTTGTTTTTTTGACAAATATCCTTTACAGATACAAAGAGATGAGTGTTTTATTTAAATTTAATTCAAATAACATATATACTATATATGTATACATACATATTTGAATTAGTTTGTCTCGTTTTTTCTTTAAATAATAAATTGTTAAAAACTGCCATGGTAAAATACTTTTGTACAATATTTTTTTAACTTATTCAATTAAAATATAATTGTGTGTAAAAAAATTTGAAAGTTGAGAGAGAAAAAAGTTATATTGTTATTAAAAAATGTGATATTTTTGATAAAAATATTTCCATCAAATACTCGTTAAATGTGTAGTGATATGGAAATATGGCAAGTATAGAATAAATAAATAAATTATATATTTTAACTAAAATTGTTAAATAATATTTGTTTTATTTTTTCGGGCAAAACATATTTATTTTATTATTTAAATTGAGAGTTTTTTTGTTTAATAAATCACAAGGTAAGGAAATAAATTATTTGTGAAATTTAAATTGGAAATAAATTTTAACGAATTTTTCATTAATATTAGAGATTTTTCGGTTAAATTTCAAAATAATTTGAATCTAAAACTGAAATTAAAAGCCCTGAACTATTTTTGTATGTCTTGTGTCAGTTTATGTCATAATATATTTCAATAGTTTTAGTCTATGACTAAATTTTTGTTATAAGTCCATAACTTAATCTTCGTCTTATTCTATACCTTTTTTAATCACCATCAAAAAGGATGAGATTGTCATGTCCGTCTGTCTGTCTGCCTGTCTGTCTGTCTGTCTGTCTGTCTGTCTGTCTGTCTGTCTGTCTGTCTGTCTGTTTGTCTGTCTGTCTGTCTGTCTGTCTGTCTGTCTGTCTGTCTGTCTGTCTGTCTGTCTGTCTGTCTGTCTGTCTGTCTGTCTGTCTGTCTGTCTGCCTGTCTGCCTTTCTGTCCGTCAGTTGAAAGCACGATAACTCCCAAACAAAAGGTGCTAGGTTACAGAAACTTGTTAAAAATATTCTTCCTTTCTGGAAAAATGTTGGTATTGAAATTGGGCAAATTGGTTCATATTTAATCATAGCTCCCTTATAACTACGTCTAGGCTAATCGCTTATATGCAAATAATTAACAAATTACATAAAACACCTATGATGAAAAAATATGGTACATAAAAGTAAAATTTTCAAAAGTTTCTATAATATAGTAAATTTTTTAAAATTTTCCTACAAAAAATAGTAAAATATTGCAAAATTTTCCTATAAAAATAGTAAAATTTTGAAAACTTTATAATTTTTATAGGAAAATGTTTAAAATTTCAATATACTTATAGGAAAATTTTCAAAATTTTAATAGTTTTATATGAAAATTTTCAAAACTTTACTATTATATTAAAATTTGCTGTTTTTATAGAAAAAATTTTCTATTTGGATAATTTTTTTTTTTTAAATTTTACTTTTTTTATAGGAAAATTTTCAAAATTTTACTATTAATATAGGAAAATTTTCAAAATTTTACTATTAATATAGGAACATTTTAAAAATTTTACTATTAATATAGGAAAATTTTCAAAATTTTACTATTTTTATAGGAAAATTTTCAAAATTTTACTATTTTTGTAGGAAAATTTTCAAAATTTTACTCTTATAAGAAAATTTTCAAAATTTTACTATTTTTATAGAAAAATTTTCAAAATTTTACTGTTTTTTAGGCACATTTTCAAAATTTCACTATTTTTATAGGAAAATTTTCAAAATTTTACTATTTTTATAGGAAAATTTTCAAAATTTTACTATTTTTATAAGAAAATTTTCAAAATTTTACTATTTTTATAGGAAAATTTTCAAATTTTACTATTTTTATAGGAAAATTTTCGAAATTTTACTAATTTTATAGGAAAATTTTCATAATTTTACTATTTTTATAAGAAAATTTTCAAAATTTTATTATTTTTATAGTAAAATTTTAAAAAATTTACTATTTTTATATGAAAATTTTCAAAATTTTACTATTTGTATAGGAATATTTTCAAAATTTTACTATTTTTATAGGAAAATTTTCAAAATTTTACTATTTTTATAGGAAAATTTTCAAAATTTCACTATTTTTTTTAGGAAAATTTTCAAAATTTTACTATTTTTATAGGAAAGTTTTAAAAATTTTACTATTTTTATAGGAAAATTTTCAAAATTTTACTATTTTTATAGGAAAATTTTTAAAATTTTACTATTTTTATAGGAAAATTTTAAAATTTTTTCTATTTTTATAGGAAATTTTTTAAAATTTTACTATATTTATAGGAAAATTTTCAAAATTTTACTAGTTTTATGGGAAAGTTTTCAAAATTTTACTATTTTAATAGGAAAATTTTCAAAATTTTACTATTTTTATAGAAACATTTTCAAAATTTTACTATTTTTATAAGAAAATTTTCAAAATTTTACTATTTTTATAAGAAAATTTTCAAAATTTTGTATGTACATTGGTTGCGTTTGGAATTCCCTACAAAATATATGGGCCTGTCATATTACTATCAACTTGTGCATATTAAGCACAAGTCTATGATTTAGTTTTTCTCTAAGTCCATTTCTTAATCTTTGTCTTAGTCTATATCTTATTTTATATCTTAGCTTAAATCTCTGTGTATTTCTTAGTCCATGTTTAGTCATTCGCTTAGTAAACCGCTTTCTTTAAAAATATTTATTTAAAGTCATTGGCCTAAAAAAACTGAAGTATTTTTGCTATTTATTCTATTAATTTTTCTTCAACAATTTCCATAAAATTATTTTTACTTTTTTTTCGAAAATAAATAAAAGGATATCATTAAAATATTTATTTAAGTTTTTGTTTTGTTAAAAACTTAAAAAGATATAAAAAAGTAAAGTACTTACCGGCACCATCACGCCACTCTTCAACACCATAGTCGGGCAAAGAATTTGAGTCTAATTTATTTTTATTACGACGTTTGCCATCTTTTTGTTCAACATTTTTTATTTAACAATTTTTTCCAAAACAATTTTTTTTAGGATACAGATGTTGTTGTTGTCGTTTTGTATTTGTTGTTGCATAATGGTGTTTATTTGAAATTATTTTGTTTAAGGATTGTTCAAGTAATAAATGGGAACAAGAACAGAATAAAAAAAGAATATAAGAAAACAAATGAACGAGGACCATAAAGACGGCGAGGACGTTTTTGACCGCACACAAATAAACAAATTATGGTATAAATAAAAATAAAACAGAAACAGGATACAAATTGTTGCAAGAGCAGTTGTTGTGGCATTAAATACAGTCACACACACACATAGATATTCATAGTATGGTGTGTTCAAACAACGGAACACATTGATGAATGTTGTTGGTAGTCAGGATTTTGTTGTTGGTTGTTAACAAGGTTTAGGATTTTTATATATTTTTTTGGTAGGCAGACCATTAAGGAAACAAATAAATATAAAAAAATATTTTAAAAAATGGAAGACAAAAAGGAAAAAGAGAAAACAGAAAAAAATATTATTTTATGTCGTCCTTCAAAGATAATTTATATAATTTATTAAAAGTTAAACAAGGTAAAAGTGCGAGGGTTGTAGAAAGAATTGATAACAAGAGATAACGAAAATCCTTACCTCTAGCTAAGTCTCAGATCTAGTCTAAATCTAAATCATAGTCAGTGCTATAATCCGAACAATCAATTAACAATAAATTTATCTAAATCTTAGTCTATGTCTTAGTCTATGTCTTAGTCTATGTCTTAGTCTATGTCTTAGTCTATGTCTTAGTCTATGTCTTAGTCTATGTCTTAGTCTATGTCTTAGTCTATGTCTTAGTCTATGTCTTAGTCTATGTCTTAGTCTATGTCTTAGTCTATGTCTTAGTCTATGTCTTAGTCTATGTCTTAGTCTATGTCTTAGTCTATGTCTTAGTCTATGTCTTAGTCTATGTCTTAGTCTATGTCTTAGTCTATGTCTTAGTCTATGTCTATGTCTATGTCTATGTCTATGTCTATGTCTATGTCTATGTCTATGTCTATGTCTATGTCTATGTCTATGTCTATGTCTATGTCTATGTCTATGTCTATGTCTATGTCTATGTCTATGTCTATGTCTATGTCTATGTCTATGTCTATGTCTATGTCTATGTCTATGTCTATGTCTATGTCTATGTCTATGTCTATGTCTATGTCTTAGTCTATGTCTTAGTCTATGTCTTAGTCTATGTCTTAGTCTATGTCTTAGTCTATGTCTTAGTCTATGTCTTAGTCTATGTCTTAGTCTATGTCTTAGTCTATGTCTTAGTCTATGTCTTAGTCTATGTCTTAGTCTATGTCTTAGTCTATGTCTTAGTCTATGTCTTAGTCTATGTCTTAGTCTATGTCTTAGTCTATGTCTTAGTCTATGTCTTAGTCTATGTCTTAGTCTATGTCTTAGTCTATGTCTTAGTCTATGTCTTAGTCTATGTCTTAGTCTATGTCTTAGTCTATGTCTTAGTCTATGTCTTAGTCTATGTCTATGTCTATGTCTATGTCTATGTCTATGTCTATGTCTATGTCTATGTCTATGTCTATGTCTATGTCTATGTCTATGTCTATGTCTATGTCTATGTCTATGTCTATGTCTATGTCTATGTCTATGTCTATGTCTATGTCTATGTCTATGTCTATGTCTATGTCTATGTCTATGTCTATGTCTATGTCTATGTCTATGTCTATGTCTATGTCTATGTCTATGTCTATGTCTATGTCTATGTCTATGTCTATGTCTATGTCTATGTCTATGTCTATGTCTATGTCTATGTCTATGTCTATGTCTATGTCTATGTCTTAGTCTATGTCTTAGTCTATGTCTTAGTCTATGTCTTAGTCTATGTCTTAGTCTATGTCTTAGTCTATGTCTTAGTCTATGTCTATGTCTATGTCTATGTCTATGTCTATGTCTATGTCTATGTCTATGTCTATGTCTATGTCTATGTCTATGTCTATGTCTATGTCTATGTCTATGTCTATGTCTATGTCTATGTCTATGTCTATGTCTATGTCTATGTCTATGTCTATGTCTATGTCTATGTCTATGTCTATGTCTATGTCTATGTCTATGTCTATGTCTATGTCTATGTCTATGTCTATGTCTATGTCTATGTCTATGTCTATGTCTATGTCTATGTCTATGTCTATGTCTATGTCTATGTCTATGTCTATGTCTATGTCTATGTCTATGTCTATGTCTATGTCTATGTCTATGTCTATGTCTATGTCTATGTCTATGTCTATGTCTATGTCTATGTCTATGTCTATGTCTATGTCTATGTCTATGTCTATGTCTATGTCTATGTCTATGTCTATGTCTATGTCTATGTCTATGTCTATGTCTTAGTCTATGTCTTAGTCTATGTCTTAGTCTATGTCTTAGTCTATGTCTTAGTCTATGTCTTAGTCTATGTCTATGTCTATGTCTATGTCTATGTCTATGTCTATGTCTATGTCTATGTCTATGTCTATGTCTATGTCTATGTCTATGTCTATGTCTATGTCTATGTCTATGTCTATGTCTATGTCTATGTCTATGTCTATGTCTATGTCTATGTCTATGTCTATGTCTATGTCTATGTCTATGTCTATGTCTATGTCTATGTCTATGTCTATGTCTATGTCTATGTCTATGTCTATGTCTATGTCTATGTCTATGTCTATGTCTATGTCTATGTCTATGTCTATGTCTATGTCTATGTCTATGTCTATGTCTATGTCTATGTCTATGTCTATGTCTATGTCTATGTCTATGTCTATGTCTATGTCTATGTCTATGTCTATGTCTATGTCTATGTCTATGTCTATGTCTATGTCTATGTCTATGTCTATGTCTATGTCTATGTCTATGTCTATGTCTATGTCTATGTCTATGTCTATGTCTATGTCTATGTCTATGTCTATGTCTATGTCTATGTCTATGTCTATGTCTATGTCTATGTCTATGTCTATGTCTATGTCTATGTCTATGTCTATGTCTATGTCTATGTCTATGTCTATGTCTATGTCTATGTCTATGTCTATGTCTATGTCTATGTCTATGTCTATGTCTATGTCTATGTCTATGTCTATGTCTATGTCTATGTCTATGTCTATGTCTATGTCTATGTCTATGTCTATGTCTATGTCTATGTCTATGTCTATGTCTATGTCTATGTCTATGTCTATGTCTATGTCTATGTCTATGTCTATGTCTATGTCTATGTCTATGTCTATGTCTATGTCTATGTCTATGTCTATGTCTATGTCTATGTCTATGTCTATGTCTATGTCTATGTCTATGTCTATGTCTATGTCTATGTCTATGTCTATGTCTATGTCTATGTCTATGTCTATGTCTATGTCTATGTCTATGTCTATGTCTATGTCTATGTCTATGTCTATGTCTATGTCTATGTCTATGTCTATGTCTATGTCTATGTCTATGTCTATGTCTATGTCTATGTCTATGTCTATGTCTATGTCTATGTCTATGTCTATGTCTATGTCTATGTCTATGTCTATGTCTATGTCTATGTCTATGTCTATGTCTATGTCTATGTCTATGTCTATGTCTATGTCTATGTCTATGTCTATGTCTATGTCTATGTCTATGTCTATGTCTATGTCTATGTCTATGTCTATGTCTATGTCTATGTCTATGTCTATGTCTATGTCTATGTCTATGTCTATGTCTATGTCTATGTCTATGTCTATGTCTATGTCTATGTCTATGTCTATGTCTATGTCTATGTCTATGTCTATGTCTATGTCTATGTCTATGTCTATGTCTATGTCTATGTCTATGTCTATGTCTATGTCTATGTCTATGTCTATGTCTATGTCTATGTCTATGTCTATGTCTATGTCTATGTCTATGTCTATGTCTATGTCTATGTCTATGTCTATGTCTATGTCTATGTCTATGTCTATGTCTATGTCTATGTCTATGTCTATGTCTATGTCTATGTCTATGTCTATGTCTATGTCTATGTCTATGTCTATGTCTATGTCTATGTCTATGTCTATGTCTATGTCTATGTCTATGTCTATGTCTATGTCTATGTCTATGTCTATGTCTATGTCTATGTCTATGTCTATGTCTATGTCTATGTCTATGTCTATGTCTATGTCTATGTCTATGTCTATGTCTATGTCTATGTCTATGTCTATGTCTATGTCTATGTCTATGTCTATGTCTATGTCTATGTCTATGTCTATGTCTATGTCTATGTCTATGTCTATGTCTATGTCTATGTCTATGTCTATGTCTATGTCTATGTCTATGTCTATGTCTATGTCTATGTCTATGTCTATGTCTATGTCTATGTCTATGTCTATGTCTATGTCTATGTCTATGTCTATGTCTATGTCTATGTCTATGTCTATGTCTATGTCTATGTCTATGTCTATGTCTATGTCTATGTCTATGTCTATGTCTATGTCTATGTCTATGTCTATGTCTATGTCTATGTCTATGTCTATGTCTATGTCTATGTCTATGTCTATGTCTATGTCTATGTCTATGTCTATGTCTATGTCTATGTCTATGTCTATGTCTATGTCTATGTCTATGTCTATGTCTATGTCTATGTCTATGTCTATGTCTATGTCTATGTCTATGTCTATGTCTATGTCTATGTCTATGTCTATGTCTATGTCTATGTCTATGTCTATGTCTATGTCTATGTCTATGTCTATGTCTATGTCTATGTCTATGTCTATGTCTATGTCTATGTCTATGTCTATGTCTATGTCTATGTCTATGTCTATGTCTATGTCTATGTCTATGTCTATGTCTATGTCTATGTCTATGTCTATGTCTATGTCTATGTCTATGTCTATGTCTATGTCTATGTCTATGTCTATGTCTATGTCTATGTCTATGTCTATGTCTATGTCTATGTCTATGTCTATGTCTATGTCTATGTCTATGTCTATGTCTATGTCTATGTCTATGTCTATGTCTATGTCTATGTCTATGTCTATGTCTATGTCTATGTCTATGTCTATGTCTATGTCTATGTCTATGTCTATGTCTATGTCTATGTCTATGTCTATGTCTATGTCTATGTCTATGTCTATGTCTATGTCTATGTCTATGTCTATGTCTATGTCTATGTCTATGTCTATGTCTATGTCTATGTCTATGTCTATGTCTATGTCTATGTCTATGTCTATGTCTATGTCTATGTCTATGTCTATGTCTATGTCTATGTCTATGTCTATGTCTATGTCTATGTCTATGTCTATGTCTATGTCTATGTCTATGTCTATGTCTATGTCTATGTCTATGTCTATGTCTATGTCTATGTCTATGTCTATGTCTATGTCTATGTCTATGTCTATGTCTATGTCTATGTCTATGTCTATGTCTATGTCTATGTCTATGTCTATGTCTATGTCTATGTCTATGTCTATGTCTATGTCTATGTCTATGTCTATGTCTATGTCTATGTCTATGTCTATGTCTATGTCTATGTCTATGTCTATGTCTATGTCTATGTCTATGTCTATGTCTATGTCTATGTCTATGTCTATGTCTATGTCTATGTCTATGTCTATGTCTATGTCTATGTCTATGTCTATGTCTATGTCTATGTCTATGTCTATGTCTATGTCTATGTCTATGTCTATGTCTATGTCTATGTCTATGTCTATGTCTATGTCTATGTCTATGTCTATGTCTATGTCTATGTCTATGTCTATGTCTATGTCTATGTCTATGTCTATGTCTATGTCTATGTCTATGTCTATGTCTATGTCTATGTCTATGTCTATGTCTATGTCTATGTCTATGTCTATGTCTATGTCTATGTCTATGTCTATGTCTATGTCTATGTCTATGTCTATGTCTATGTCTATGTCTATGTCTATGTCTATGTCTATGTCTATGTCTATGTCTATGTCTATGTCTATGTCTATGTCTATGTCTATGTCTATGTCTATGTCTATGTCTATGTCTATGTCTATGTCTATGTCTATGTCTATGTCTATGTCTATGTCTATGTCTATGTCTATGTCTATGTCTATGTCTATGTCTATGTCTATGTCTATGTCTATGTCTATGTCTATGTCTATGTCTATGTCTATGTCTATGTCTATGTCTATGTCTATGTCTATGTCTATGTCTATGTCTATGTCTATGTCTATGTCTATGTCTATGTCTATGTCTATGTCTATGTCTATGTCTATGTCTATGTCTATGTCTATGTCTATGTCTATGTCTATGTCTATGTCTATGTCTATGTCTATGTCTATGTCTATGTCTATGTCTATGTCTATGTCTATGTCTATGTCTATGTCTATGTCTATGTCTATGTCTATGTCTATGTCTATGTCTATGTCTATGTCTATGTCTATGTCTATGTCTATGTCTATGTCTATGTCTATGTCTATGTCTATGTCTATGTCTATGTCTATGTCTATGTCTATGTCTATGTCTATGTCTATGTCTATGTCTATGTCTATGTCTATGTCTATGTCTATGTCTATGTCTATGTCTATGTCTATGTCTATGTCTATGTCTATGTCTATGTCTATGTCTATGTCTATGTCTATGTCTATGTCTATGTCTATGTCTATGTCTATGTCTATGTCTATGTCTATGTCTATGTCTATGTCTATGTCTATGTCTATGTCTATGTCTATGTCTATGTCTATGTCTATGTCTATGTCTATGTCTATGTCTATGTCTATGTCTATGTCTATGTCTATGTCTATGTCTATGTCTATGTCTATGTCTATGTCTATGTCTATGTCTATGTCTATGTCTATGTCTATGTCTATGTCTATGTCTATGTCTATGTCTATGTCTATGTCTATGTCTATGTCTATGTCTATGTCTATGTCTATGTCTATGTCTATGTCTATGTCTATGTCTATGTCTATGTCTATGTCTATGTCTATGTCTATGTCTATGTCTATGTCTATGTCTATGTCTATGTCTATGTCTATGTCTATGTCTATGTCTATGTCTATGTCTATGTCTATGTCTATGTCTATGTCTATGTCTATGTCTATGTCTATGTCTATGTCTATGTCTATGTCTATGTCTATGTCTATGTCTATGTCTATGTCTATGTCTATGTCTATGTCTATGTCTATGTCTATGTCTATGTCTATGTCTATGTCTATGTCTATGTCTATGTCTATGTCTATGTCTATGTCTATGTCTATGTCTATGTCTATGTCTATGTCTATGTCTATGTCTATGTCTATGTCTATGTCTATGTCTATGTCTATGTCTATGTCTATGTCTATGTCTATGTCTATGTCTATGTCTATGTCTATGTCTATGTCTATGTCTATGTCTATGTCTATGTCTATGTCTATGTCTATGTCTATGTCTATGTCTATGTCTATGTCTATGTCTATGTCTATGTCTATGTCTATGTCTATGTCTATGTCTATGTCTATGTCTATGTCTATGTCTATGTCTATGTCTATGTCTATGTCTATGTCTATGTCTATGTCTATGTCTATGTCTATGTCTATGTCTATGTCTATGTCTATGTCTATGTCTATGTCTATGTCTATGTCTATGTCTATGTCTATGTCTATGTCTATGTCTATGTCTATGTCTATGTCTATGTCTATGTCTATGTCTATGTCTATGTCTATGTCTATGTCTATGTCTATGTCTATGTCTATGTCTATGTCTATGTCTATGTCTATGTCTATGTCTATGTCTATGTCTATGTCTATGTCTATGTCTATGTCTATGTCTATGTCTATGTCTATGTCTATGTCTATGTCTATGTCTATGTCTATGTCTATGTCTATGTCTATGTCTATGTCTATGTCTATGTCTATGTCTATGTCTATGTCTATGTCTATGTCTATGTCTATGTCTATGTCTATGTCTATGTCTATGTCTATGTCTATGTCTATGTCTATGTCTATGTCTATGTCTATGTCTATGTCTATGTCTATGTCTATGTCTATGTCTATGTCTATGTCTATGTCTATGTCTATGTCTATGTCTATGTCTATGTCTATGTCTATGTCTATGTCTATGTCTATGTCTATGTCTATGTCTATGTCTATGTCTATGTCTATGTCTATGTCTATGTCTATGTCTATGTCTATGTCTATGTCTATGTCTATGTCTATGTCTATGTCTATGTCTATGTCTATGTCTATGTCTATGTCTATGTCTATGTCTATGTCTATGTCTATGTCTATGTCTATGTCTATGTCTATGTCTATGTCTATGTCTATGTCTATGTCTATGTCTATGTCTATGTCTATGTCTATGTCTATGTCTATGTCTATGTCTATGTCTATGTCTATGTCTATGTCTATGTCTATGTCTATGTCTATGTCTATGTCTATGTCTATGTCTATGTCTATGTCTATGTCTATGTCTATGTCTATGTCTATGTCTATGTCTATGTCTATGTCTATGTCTATGTCTATGTCTATGTCTATGTCTATGTCTATGTCTATGTCTATGTCTATGTCTATGTCTATGTCTATGTCTATGTCTATGTCTATGTCTATGTCTATGTCTATGTCTATGTCTATGTCTATGTCTATGTCTATGTCTATGTCTATGTCTATGTCTATGTCTATGTCTATGTCTATGTCTATGTCTATGTCTATGTCTATGTCTATGTCTATGTCTATGTCTATGTCTATGTCTATGTCTATGTCTATGTCTATGTCTATGTCTATGTCTATGTCTATGTCTATGTCTATGTCTATGTCTATGTCTATGTCTATGTCTATGTCTATGTCTATGTCTATGTCTATGTCTATGTCTATGTCTATGTCTATGTCTATGTCTATGTCTATGTCTATGTCTATGTCTATGTCTATGTCTATGTCTATGTCTATGTCTATGTCTATGTCTATGTCTATGTCTATGTCTATGTCTATGTCTATGTCTATGTCTATGTCTATGTCTATGTCTATGTCTATGTCTATGTCTATGTCTATGTCTATGTCTATGTCTATGTCTATGTCTATGTCTATGTCTATGTCTATGTCTATGTCTATGTCTATGTCTATGTCTATGTCTATGTCTATGTCTATGTCTATGTCTATGTCTATGTCTATGTCTATGTCTATGTCTATGTCTATGTCTATGTCTATGTCTATGTCTATGTCTATGTCTATGTCTATGTCTATGTCTATGTCTATGTCTATGTCTATGTCTATGTCTATGTCTATGTCTATGTCTATGTCTATGTCTATGTCTATGTCTATGTCTATGTCTATGTCTATGTCTATGTCTATGTCTATGTCTATGTCTATGTCTATGTCTATGTCTATGTCTATGTCTATGTCTATGTCTATGTCTATGTCTATGTCTATGTCTATGTCTATGTCTATGTCTATGTCTATGTCTATGTCTATGTCTATGTCTATGTCTATGTCTATGTCTATGTCTATGTCTATGTCTATGTCTATGTCTATGTCTATGTCTATGTCTATGTCTATGTCTATGTCTATGTCTATGTCTATGTCTATGTCTATGTCTATGTCTATGTCTATGTCTATGTCTATGTCTATGTCTATGTCTATGTCTATGTCTATGTCTATGTCTATGTCTATGTCTATGTCTATGTCTATGTCTATGTCTATGTCTATGTCTATGTCTATGTCTATGTCTATGTCTATGTCTATGTCTATGTCTATGTCTATGTCTATGTCTATGTCTATGTCTATGTCTATGTCTATGTCTATGTCTATGTCTATGTCTATGTCTATGTCTATGTCTATGTCTATGTCTATGTCTATGTCTATGTCTATGTCTATGTCTATGTCTATGTCTATGTCTATGTCTATGTCTATGTCTATGTCTATGTCTATGTCTATGTCTATGTCTATGTCTATGTCTATGTCTATGTCTATGTCTATGTCTATGTCTATGTCTATGTCTATGTCTATGTCTATGTCTATGTCTATGTCTATGTCTATGTCTATGTCTATGTCTATGTCTATGTCTATGTCTATGTCTATGTCTATGTCTATGTCTATGTCTATGTCTATGTCTATGTCTATGTCTATGTCTATGTCTATGTCTATGTCTATGTCTATGTCTATGTCTATGTCTATGTCTATGTCTATGTCTATGTCTATGTCTATGTCTATGTCTATGTCTATGTCTATGTCTATGTCTATGTCTATGTCTATGTCTATGTCTATGTCTATGTCTATGTCTATGTCTATGTCTATGTCTATGTCTATGTCTATGTCTATGTCTATGTCTATGTCTATGTCTATGTCTATGTCTATGTCTATGTCTATGTCTATGTCTATGTCTATGTCTATGTCTATGTCTATGTCTATGTCTATGTCTATGTCTATGTCTATGTCTATGTCTATGTCTATGTCTATGTCTATGTCTATGTCTATGTCTATGTCTATGTCTATGTCTATGTCTATGTCTATGTCTATGTCTATGTCTATGTCTATGTCTATGTCTATGTCTATGTCTATGTCTATGTCTATGTCTATGTCTATGTCTATGTCTATGTCTATGTCTATGTCTATGTCTATGTCTATGTCTATGTCTATGTCTATGTCTATGTCTATGTCTATGTCTATGTCTATGTCTATGTCTATGTCTATGTCTATGTCTATGTCTATGTCTATGTCTATGTCTATGTCTATGTCTATGTCTATGTCTATGTCTATGTCTATGTCTATGTCTATGTCTATGTCTATGTCTATGTCTATGTCTATGTCTATGTCTATGTCTATGTCTATGTCTATGTCTATGTCTATGTCTATGTCTATGTCTATGTCTATGTCTATGTCTATGTCTATGTCTATGTCTATGTCTATGTCTATGTCTATGTCTATGTCTATGTCTATGTCTATGTCTATGTCTATGTCTATGTCTATGTCTATGTCTATGTCTATGTCTATGTCTATGTCTATGTCTATGTCTATGTCTATGTCTATGTCTATGTCTATGTCTATGTCTATGTCTATGTCTATGTCTATGTCTATGTCTATGTCTATGTCTATGTCTATGTCTATGTCTATGTCTATGTCTATGTCTATGTCTATGTCTATGTCTATGTCTATGTCTATGTCTATGTCTATGTCTATGTCTATGTCTATGTCTATGTCTATGTCTATGTCTATGTCTATGTCTATGTCTATGTCTATGTCTATGTCTATGTCTATGTCTATGTCTATGTCTATGTCTATGTCTATGTCTATGTCTATGTCTATGTCTATGTCTATGTCTATGTCTATGTCTATGTCTATGTCTATGTCTATGTCTATGTCTATGTCTATGTCTATGTCTATGTCTATGTCTATGTCTATGTCTATGTCTATGTCTATGTCTATGTCTATGTCTATGTCTATGTCTATGTCTATGTCTATGTCTATGTCTATGTCTATGTCTATGTCTATGTCTATGTCTATGTCTATGTCTATGTCTATGTCTATGTCTATGTCTATGTCTATGTCTATGTCTATGTCTATGTCTATGTCTATGTCTCTATGTCTATGTCTATGTCTATGTCTATGTCTATGTCTATGTCTATGTCTATGTCTATGTCTATGTCTATGTCTATGTCTATGTCTATGTCTATGTCTATGTCTATGTCTATGTCTATGTCTATGTCTATGTCTATGTCTATGTCTATGTCTATGTCTATGTCTATGTCTATGTCTATGTCTATGTCTATGTCTATGTCTATGTCTATGTCTATGTCTATGTCTATGTCTATGTCTATGTCTATGTCTATGTCTATGTCTATGTCTATGTCTATGTCTATGTCTATGTCTATGTCTATGTCTATGTCTATGTCTATGTCTATGTCTATGTCTATGTCTATGTCTATGTCTATGTCTATGTCTATGTCTATGTCTATGTCTATGTCTATGTCTATGTCTATGTCTATGTCTATGTCTATGTCTATGTCTATGTCTATGTCTATGTCTATGTCTATGTCTATGTCTATGTCTATGTCTATGTCTATGTCTATGTCTATGTCTATGTCTATGTCTATGTCTATGTCTATGTCTATGTCTATGTCTATGTCTATGTCTATGTCTATGTCTATGTCTATGTCTATGTCTATGTCTATGTCTATGTCTATGTCTATGTCTATGTCTTGTCTATGTCTATGTCTATGTCTATGTCTATGTCTATGTCTATGTCTATGTCTATGTCTATGTCTATGTCTATGTCTATGTCTATGTCTATGTCTATGTCTATGTCTATGTCTATGTCTATGTCTATGTCTATGTCTATGTCTATGTCTATGTCTATGTCTATGTCTATGTCTATGTCTATGTCTATGTCTATGTCTATGTCTATGTCTATGTCTATGTCTATGTCTATGTCTATGTCTATGTCTATGTCTATGTCTATGTCTATGTCTATGTCTATGTCTATGTCTATGTCTATGTCTATGTCTATGTCTATGTCTATGTCTATGTCTATGTCTATGTCTATGTCTATGTCTATGTCTATGTCTATGTCTATGTCTATGTCTATGTCTATGTCTATGTCTATGTCTATGTCTATGTCTATGTCTATGTCTATGTCTATGTCTATGTCTATGTCTATGTCTATGTCTATGTCTATGTCTATGTCTATGTCTATGTCTATGTCTATGTCTATGTCTATGTCTATGTCTATGTCTATGTCTATGTCTATGTCTATGTCTATGTCTATGTCTATGTCTATGTCTATGTCTATGTCTATGTCTATGTCTATGTCTATGTCTATGTCTATGTCTATGTCTATGTCTATGTCTATGTCTATGTCTATGTCTATGTCTATGTCTATGTCTATGTCTATGTCTATGTCTATGTCTATGTCTATGTCTATGTCTATGTCTATGTCTATGTCTATGTCTATGTCTATGTCTATGTCTATGTCTATGTCTATGTCTATGTCTATGTCTATGTCTATGTCTATGTCTATGTCTATGTCTATGTCTATGTCTATGTCTATGTCTATGTCTATGTCTATGTCTATGTCTATGTCTATGTCTATGTCTATGTCTATGTCTATGTCTATGTCTATGTCTATGTCTATGTCTATGTCTATGTCTATGTCTATGTCTATGTCTATGTCTATGTCTATGTCTATGTCTATGTCTATGTCTATGTCTATGTCTATGTCTATGTCTATGTCTATGTCTATGTCTATGTCTATGTCTATGTATGTCTATGTCTATGTCTATGTCTATGTCTATGTCTATGTCTATGTCTATGTCTATGTCTATGTCTATGTCTATGTCTATGTCTATGTCTATGTCTATGTCTATGTCTATGTCTATGTCTATGTCTATGTCTATGTCTATGTCTATGTCTATGTCTATGTCTATGTCTATGTCTATGTCTATGTCTATGTCTATGTCTATGTCTATGTCTATGTCTATGTCTATGTCTATGTCTATGTCTATGTCTATGTCTATGTCTATGTCTATGTCTATGTCTATGTCTATGTCTATGTCTATGTCTATGTCTATGTCTATGTCTATGTCTATGTCTATGTCTATGTCTATGTCTATGTCTATGTCTATGTCTATGTCTATGTCTATGTCTATGTCTATGTCTATGTCTATGTCTATGTCTATGTCTATGTCTATGTCTATGTCTATGTCTATGTCTATGTCTATGTCTATGTCTATGTCTATGTCTATGTCTATGTCTATGTCTATGTCTATGTCTATGTCTATGTCTATGTCTATGTCTATGTCTATGTCTATGTCTATGTCTATGTCTATGTCTATGTCTATGTCTATGTCTATGTCTATGTCTATGTCTATGTCTATGTCTATGTCTATGTCTATGTCTATGTCTATGTCTATGTCTATGTCTATGTCTATGTCTATGTCTATGTCTATGTCTATGTCTATGTCTATGTCTATGTCTATGTCTATGTCTATGTCTATGTCTATGTCTATGTCTATGTCTATGTCTATGTCTATGTCTATGTCTATGTCTATGTCTATGTCTATGTCTATGTCTATGTCTATGTCTATGTCTATGTCTATGTCTATGTCTATGTCTATGTCTATGTCTATGTCTATGTCTATGTCTATGTCTATGTCTATGTCTATGTCTATGTCTATGTCTATGTCTATGTCTATGTCTATGTCTATGTCTATGTCTATGTCTATGTCTATGTCTATGTCTATGTCTATGTCTATGTCTATGTCTATGTCTATGTCTATGTCTATGTCTATGTCTATGTCTATGTCTATGTCTATGTCTATGTCTATGTCTATGTCTATGTCTATGTCTATGTCTATGTCTATGTCTATGTCTATGTCTATGTCTATGTCTATGTCTATGTCTATGTCTATGTCTATGTCTATGTCTATGTCTATGTCTATGTCTATGTCTATGTCTATGTCTATGTCTATGTCTATGTCTATGTCTATGTCTATGTCTATGTCTATGTCTATGTCTATGTCTATGTCTATGTCTATGTCTATGTCTATGTCTATGTCTATGTCTATGTCTATGTCTATGTCTATGTCTATGTCTATGTCTATGTCTATGTCTATGTCTATGTCTATGTCTATGTCTATGTCTATGTCTATGTCTATGTCTATGTCTATGTCTATGTCTATGTCTATGTCTATGTCTATGTCTATGTCTATGTCTATGTCTATGTCTATGTCTATGTCTATGTCTATGTCTATGTCTATGTCTATGTCTATGTCTATGTCTATGTCTATGTCTATGTCTATGTCTATGTCTATGTCTATGTCTATGTCTATGTCTATGTCTATGTCTATGTCTATGTCTATGTCTATGTCTATGTCTATGTCTTCTATGTCTATGTCTATGTCTATGTCTATGTCTATGTCTATGTCTATGTCTATGTCTATGTCTATGTCTATGTCTATGTCTATGTCTATGTCTATGTCTATGTCTATGTCTATGTCTATGTCTATGTCTATGTCTATGTCTATGTCTATGTCTATGTCTATGTCTATGTCTATGTCTATGTCTATGTCTATGTCTATGTCTATGTCTATGTCTATGTCTATGTCTATGTCTATGTCTATGTCTATGTCTATGTCTATGTCTATGTCTATGTCTATGTCTATGTCTATGTCTATGTCTATGTCTATGTCTATGTCTATGTCTATGTCTATGTCTATGTCTATGTCTATGTCTATGTCTATGTCTATGTCTATGTCTATGTCTATGTCTATGTCTATGTCTATGTCTATGTCTATGTCTATGTCTATGTCTATGTCTATGTCTATGTCTATGTCTATGTCTATGTCTATGTCTATGTCTATGTCTATGTCTATGTCTATGTCTATGTCTATGTCTATGTCTATGTCTATGTCTATGTCTATGTCTATGTCTATGTCTATGTCTATGTCTATGTCTATGTCTATGTCTATGTCTATGTCTATGTCTATGTCTATGTCTATGTCTATGTCTATGTCTATGTCTATGTCTATGTCTATGTCTATGTCTATGTCTATGTCTATGTCTATGTCTATGTCTATGTCTATGTCTATGTCTATGTCTATGTCTATGTCTATGTCTATGTCTATGTCTATGTCTATGTCTATGTCTATGTCTATGTCTATGTCTATGTCTATGTCTATGTCTATGTCTATGTCTATGTCTATGTCTATGTCTATGTCTATGTCTATGTCTATGTCTATGTCTATGTCTATGTCTATGTCTATGTCTATGTCTATGTCTATGTCTATGTCTATGTCTATGTCTATGTCTATGTCTATGTCTATGTCTATGTCTATGTCTATGTCTATGTCTATGTCTATGTCTATGTCTATGTCTATGTCTATGTCTATGTCTATGTCTATGTCTATGTCTATGTCTATGTCTATGTCTATGTCTATGTCTATGTCTATGTCTATGTCTATGTCTATGTCTATGTCTATGTCTATGTCTATGTCTATGTCTATGTCTATGTCTATGTCTATGTCTATGTCTATGTCTATGTCTATGTCTATGTCTATGTCTATGTCTATGTCTATGTCTATGTCTATGTCTATGTCTATGTCTATGTCTATGTCTATGTCTATGTCTATGTCTATGTCTATGTCTATGTCTATGTCTATGTCTATGTCTATGTCTATGTCTATGTCTATGTCTATGTCTATGTCTATGTCTATGTCTATGTCTATGTCTATGTCTATGTCTATGTCTATGTCTATGTCTATGTCTATGTCTATGTCTATGTCTATGTCTATGTCTATGTCTATGTCTATGTCTATGTCTATGTCTATGTCTATGTCTATGTCTATGTCTATGTCTATGTCTATGTCTATGTCTATGTCTATGTCTATGTCTATGTCTATGTCTATGTCTATGTCTATGTCTATGTCTATGTCTATGTCTATGTCTATGTCTATGTCTATGTCTATGTCTATGTCTATGTCTATGTCTATGTCTATGTCTATGTCTATGTCTATGTCTATGTCTATGTCTATGTCTATGTCTATGTCTATGTCTATGTCTATGTCTATGTCTATGTCTATGTCTATGTCTATGTCTATGTCTATGTCTATGTCTATGTCTATGTCTATGTCTATGTCTATGTCTATGTCTATGTCTATGTCTATGTCTATGTCTATGTCTATGTCTATGTCTATGTCTATGTCTATGTCTATGTCTATGTCTATGTCTATGTCTATGTCTATGTCTATGTCTATGTCTATGTCTATGTCTATGTCTATGTCTATGTCTATGTCTATGTCTATGTCTATGTCTATGTCTATGTCTATGTCTATGTCTATGTCTATGTCTATGTCTATGTCTATGTCTATGTCTATGTCTATGTCTATGTCTATGTCTATGTCTATGTCTATGTCTATGTCTATGTCTATGTCTATGTCTATGTCTATGTCTATGTCTATGTCTATGTCTATGTCTATGTCTATGTCTATGTCTATGTCTATGTCTATGTCTATGTCTATGTCTATGTCTATGTCTATGTCTATGTCTATGTCTATGTCTATGTCTATGTCTATGTCTATGTCTATGTCTATGTCTATGTCTATGTCTATGTCTATGTCTATGTCTATGTCTATGTCTATGTCTATGTCTATGTCTATGTCTATGTCTATGTCTATGTCTATGTCTATGTCTATGTCTATGTCTATGTCTATGTCTATGTCTTAGTCTATGTCTTAGTCTATGTCTTAGTCTATCTCTTAGTCTATGTCTTAGTCTATGTCTTAGTCTATGTCTTAGTCTATGTCTTAGTCTATGTCTTAGTCTATGTCTTAGTCTATGTCTTAGTCTATGTCTTAGTCTATGTCTTAGTCTATGTCTTAGTCTATTTCTTAGTCTATGTCATAGTCTATATCTTAGTCTATTTCTTAGTCTATGTCATAGTCTATGTCATAGTCTATGTCATAGTCTATGTCATAGTCTATGTCTTAGTCTATGTCATAGTCTATGTCTTAGTCTATGTCTTAGTCTATGTCTTAGTCTATATCTTAGTCTATGTCTTAGTCTATGCCTTAGTCTATGTCTTAGTCTATGTCTTAGTCTATGTCTTAGTCTATGTCTTAGTCTATGTCTTAGTCTATGTCTTAGTCTATGTCTTAGTCTATGTCTTAGTCTATGTCTTAGTCTATGTCTTAGTCTATGTCTTAGTCTATGTCTTAGTCTATGTCTTAGTCTATGTCTTAGTCTATGTCTTAGTCTATGTCTTAGTCTATGTCTTAGTCTATGTCTTAGTCTATGTCTTAGTCTATGTCTTAGTCTATGTCTTAGTCTATGTCTTAGTCTATGTCTTAGTCTATGTCTTAGTCTATGTCTTAGTCTATGTCTTAGTCTATGTCTTAGTATGTGTCTTAGTCTATGTCTTAGTCTATATCTTAGTCTATATCTTAGTCTATGTCTTAGTCTATGTCTTAGTCTATGTCTTAGTCTATGTCTTAGTCTATATCTTAGTCTATATCTATATCTTAGTCTATATCTTAGTCTATCTATATCTATCTTATATCTATATCTATCTTATATATCTTAGTCTATCTCTTAGTCTATGTCTTAGTCTATGTCATAGTCTATGTCTTAGTCTATGTCTTAGTCTATGTCTTAGTCTATGTCTTAGTCTATGTCTTAGTCTATGTCTTAGCCTATATCTTAGTCTATGTCTTAGTCTATGTCTTAGTCTATGTCTTAGTCTATGTCTTAGTCTATGTCTTAGTCTATGTCTTAGTCTATGTCTTAGTCTATGTCTTAGTCTATTTCTTAGTCTATGTCTTAGTCTATGTCTTAGTCTATGTCTTAGTCTATGTCTTAGTCTGTGTCTTAGTCTATGTCTTAGTCTATGTCTTAGTCTATGTCTTTGTCTATATCTTAGTCTATGTCTTAGTCTATGTCTTAGTCTATGTTTTAGTCTATGTCTTAGTCCATGTCTTAGTTTATGTCTTAGTCTATGTTTTAGTCTATGCCTTAGTCTATGTCTTAGTCTATGTCTTTGTCTATGTCTTAGTCGATTTCTTAGTCTATGTCATAGTTGTCTATGTCTTATATCTTATTATATGTCTATGTCTTGGCTATGTCTTAGTCTATATTTTTGTTTTTTTTTTTCTAATAATATTTTATTTCTCAATCAACCCTCCTACTTAACAGATACAAAAACATTTGATAATATTCAAAATTACACAAATAGAAATGCGCCTGGATTTAGGCAATGAAAAATTATTGTTGGCTTAACAGAGAAATGAAAAGATTAAATAATAACATCATACAATTAAAAATAATAAAGGAACATTAAAATAGCAAGTGCAAGGATCTTTTAAGAAACAAACAAAAGGATTTGGTGTTTTATTTTTATTTTTCTTCAAAGCTGATGTATAAAAGAAAATATGGAAAAGGCTATTTTAATAACAACAAATAAATACAAACAGTGAGCAACGAAATTAATGTAAGATTTGCAAAGTTTAAGTTAAGATTGGTTTCATGAGCTTCAATTTTATCGTGCACTGTAAAGCATGATAATCAATACATGGTAATGTGGGTAGTAAGCAATAGGTAAGCGGTAGTCATAGTAGAAGTAATTGAATACAAGTGCTTATGTTGGCTGTATTTTTCATGTTCTTTTTTTTCTGAATCTTTCCAAGTATTTGCATTGAAATCCTTGGAAAATGTGTTGCATTTTTATTTAATTTATTTTTTTTTTTTTGTAGCTTATTGTAGTGTTATTGGCATAGTATGGCAAGGCGATGATGATAATGACGATGACTATGATGTTGTTGTTATTGCTGTTAATTTTTTAGTTGTTGGTAGTGGTGGTGATGGTGCTCATAATGATTTTGATGAATCAAATTATATTTTTAGTTTTATTATGTTTTTTGCTTTTAACTTTTATTGAAGTAAAATTTGTTTTTTTGTATAAGTATTATATCTTAATATTAAGTGCTTGTTAACCGGAGGTAAATTATTAAGGTGCATTAAGGAAAATAATAATAAAAAATATACTTAAAGGAATAAGCGATTTAGTATAATAAAATTATGGAAATTGTATGCAAGTGGTAGAAAAGAGAATTGAAGCTAAAATTATAATAGTAAAGGGGGCCAAGCTAAGGATTAGGAAGTTAAAAAGTACTAAAAGAATAACAATTTTTTTCTTTAGTAGACTACGTAAAGTAAAAGCAAAGTCGTCCGATATCTAGGTCTTATTCTAAGTCTATGTATATCTCTTAGTACACTCAGGAAATTGTTACAGTAACTGATTGTATGTTGTTTAGGAAATTTTCGGTTATGTTGTTTTCAAATGAATATTCATTTAAATTTACATGAAAATTGATTTTTAACATATTTATACATTTGTTTAAAAAACAACCTACAAAAAAATACTGAAAATCCGTAACATTTGAAAATATCAGTTGTTTAGTTTTTATACATTTTTTCAATTATTGTATCAACTATAATTCGTATTTGTTTAATTATTGGTTTGCCTTAAGTATCTTAGGTTTGCTTACTAAAGAAACTTTTTATAATACTGGCCGCCTATCACGGGGTATGGCCTAAGCAAACAACAAACTTTGTTTTGTCTGTTTGGTTTTTTGATGCCTTACAGGATATAACCTTTTTATGGTTTCGTCTTTTATATTACGTTAATTACAATAACAAATGAAAATTGTTCGTTGTATGGAAATTTTACGTAGTTTTTTACCGTTCATTTTTTTTAAAAATAAATGAAAATTTCCGTTTTTTATACTAAAAATGTAGTTTAAATTTTTGTTAGTAATTTTTTTGGAAACAACTGAATATTCCGTTTTTAAAACTGAAAATGTAGTTTAAATATTTGTCAGTTAAATTTAAATGAAATATTTATTGAATTTGAATGAAAAATCAGTTGACCGGTTTTTAAATGAATATTCATTCATTTCAAATTACATTTTAAGTTAATTTTACTTACATAATATTCTGAGTGTAGCATCATAGTCTATATCTTAGCTGAATCTATGATTTTTTTTATGCATATCAATGTTTAAACATTAATTGAATACATTGACATCGCTGTAGATATGTTAACTAGATTTCATTTTTTAAGACCAGGGCCCTATTTCACTAAGCTACAAGTCTACAATTACAAGTGTTTTTGCCTGTAAAATTGTAAACTTGTAAAAAATTGTGTTTTATTAAAATACAATAACAAGTTTGTAGCTACAAGTGATTTTTACAATACACAAGTTTACAAGTCATACTTCTACAAGTGGTTTTGTTTCACAAACCTAAAAATTTTTACAAGTTACAAGAGAATGATAAATTGAATTCAAATTTGGTTTTTAACTATCTTTTAATAAAAATTAGTTAAAATTAACACAAAATCAAATCAATATTAATGACCATTTATTTATTTTGTTTGATTACAAGGTTTACATGGGGGTCCAACCAGATGGACGGAAGGACTGACATCGACTCAGGAATGAATTCTAAGTCCATTGGTGTACTAAAGGTGGTCTAAGACCAATATATCTATGCGTTACATACATCAGCCCAAACTTATAATACGCTTTCCACCTATAGTGGTGAAGGATATGAAAATTTAATCATGTATGCAGAACAAGGAAAATCAATGATGTCCTTGACTCAAGGATACCTCAAAAAGCATATCTTCCATTTTCTTTATCATTTTCTCAAATGTGGATAATAGTGTAGACAACAAAATATGAAAACCAAAAAAATGAGCCCATGGTGGATCGCAAAACAAAAAACTTTTTCTAAAATTATTCATAATATTTCAGTACAAATTTTGAATTTGAATACAAGATTAAATTTTTTAATTAAAGGACATAAAACTACAGGATATATGCTAAAACATGAGTCTAGTAATAAAAATCTGATAACCGCATCAAAAGTTATATGCATATAAAGTGGGTATATTTCGGAAAAAATCTTGAATAAAACGAACTTTGAACCGCCATAAAATCTGAACGAAAGCGAAATTAAAAATTTTGAAAAAGTGTAAAAATTGCCTAGGCCAGGAGAATGTATATAATTTCATGAAAATCGTAGATGGTGTGGTTCAGCACGAGTTCAAAAATGTTTTATTTTACTCCATATATTTATGAAAATATTTTATTTTATTATAATTGTAAAAATTGTAATTTTAGAAATTGTAGTTTACAAGTCCAAAAAGCTGCAATGGTTGTGTAAATTTTAATGAAACACAATTGAACAGCACTTGTAAGAATGAGACTTGTAATTGTAACTTGTAAACTTGTAGAATTGTAGTTTAGTGAAATAGGGCCCAGTAATACTCAGGCATATATTGCCTATACATTTTAATTTTCTTTTACATCGACAGCGTGTTACTATTGTATGGATGGATCAGCATCCTAAGAAACAGAATTTGAAACAGAAATTGATGTTCCCATGACCTTGTCTAGAACCCATTCTAAATATGATATGTTATGCTTAGTAGTCGACGTGCTAACCAACTTAGTAATAGCATATTGGATCAAGGTGACCTTTTAGTTTGCAAATCTACCACTAGGTAGATATAAACAACATACCTTGGAGGTCCCTTATATTGTGTTACTATGAAAATAATGTCGACGTCTGTTTAACGAAGCAAAAACAATTACAAACTTTGTTTTTTGAAAAGGTTTAGTAAATAAGCTTTAAAACATTCTTAGAAATGCATTCTCAAAGACACTTTATAGTGCGTGGAGGGTTCATATGTAACTATCAGGCTCTGCAAAATACTTTGTCTTCTAGTGTAAGCATTATATATATTTCAAAAAGCAATCGTCTACCAGAGGATGTAAGCTCTCAGGTCCTTGGGATCAGACATTCCAGTGTAATCGCGCTCAATAATGAGTTTGCAGACATTATCTAGAGACCTATGGTATGGACCTATTCCTATAAAGAGGGGAATAGTAAAATGTGCTAAAGAGACCATAATTCCAGCAGACTTATATGTATATCCGATTAAATAATACCATAGATAATTCAGACACTTAATATCTGGACAAAATATAAGGCAAACAAAGCAACTCATAGACAACCGAAAAACTTTAGGATATTACTCTTAACTCAATAAATTAGGGGCCATATCGCCACATTCGATATCGATCGAAATTCAGACTTTTAAGCAAATATTGTTTAATATACCTTAAGGATTTTCAAAATAATATATTTTGCCAAAAGTTTAATAAAATTCTAAAATCTAAACATATCCATTTATTTTTCAAAACATTTAGTTTTTCTTTTGACTATTTCGGAGGAGACTTGCAACAAACACTGCGACAAGAAGTCCACTTTTTCTATATATGTAGATTTTGATTTAGAAATTTACAATAAGTTAATATATCTATTACAATGATAAAATTACAGTATCTCATGTTTATGTTGTTGTTTTGTAGTGATGAGCAAAAGCACTAAGTCCATGTTTTTAAAAGAAAAATTACATTTCAAAACCAACCCAGTAAAACTTTTCATTACCATATAATGAGTTAAACAGTTAAACTATTGAACACGAACTACTTACTCATTCGCTGTTTAAGTCATTACATTAACATGGGGATGTCATTGGAGGCAAGTACTTACCAATTGCAGAAAAGTAATAACTTGGGTAAGCAATTTGAAAGCAACAACAACAACAGCAACAACTTTTTTGTTGTTGTTTTATTAAAAACATATATTTTTAAACGAAATACAAAATTTTTTTTATGATCCAATGGGGGCTCGAACCCAGACCCTCCGACTGCTAGGCAGAGACTCTTCCACTGAGCTACTTCATATGTTGAAAACTTAGCAGCTTATAATTAATATAAACAATTTTTATTTTTAGATCCAAAATCATGTGAAAATAACTTTGTTTTTCCCTGCTTTTTTTTGCTTTGTTGTAATTTTTGGAAAAATATTTTTATACGATTTATTTTAATTATTTTAAAATTATTTTAAAACTTTTTGTTTAAGTTTTTACATAAGATTGACTCTTACTTACTTAAATGTTACAACCTGTTAAGGTCAAAGTCCGAGCATATTTTAGAATTCCATGGATTTCGATCTTGTGCGAATATTCTCCAATTTTATAGACCAAGCTTTGAAAAATGTTCCTCTACTTGTTCTTTCTATCGAAGTTTCGGACATCCTCCTCTAACATTAGGTAGTGAGACATTTCAATTCTAATTTTATCCTCTTCATTGTATTTTTTTCAAGAGAGGGTTACTAGCCCGTAATCCTAACCCATTTTTATCGATCTTATGGGACAACTTTAGGAACATGTTAACTCACAATATTAATGGGTGTTAAACTAGCGGCCCGGGTGATACCATGAGGAGGTGTATGTAAGCAGTTGAGATGAAGGATGACCCAGATAAGTTGGGCTTACCAAGTTAAGACCAATTAGAATCGTGTTTGGTATTCAACATCCCCTACATAATCAAAATTGACTCATGATGGTATTTTTTCATTAACGTGAGTTAGTTTTACAATTTTTTTTTTTACAGAAGATAATATTTAAGTTCTTAAAATTCAAAAATCATTTAAAAAGACTCTTTTAATAAAAAAAAAACTAAAAAAATTGTTGCCCTTGGTGGGATTTGAACCGGGACCATTCAGTTTAAATTACCATCTTAATTACAAATAAGTACTTCTGTAATAACTTATTATTTATTCGGATGGTATGTTGTAGTCGTTACAAGGTAACCAGTTATCAGAGTACTTGCCATTACCAAAGTTTTGCTGGGAAAATTCAAAAATTTTTAAACAAAAATGTTTGATTGTTTTTTTTTTTTTGTCTCTATAGAACATTTTTAAAATATGGACTTATTGCCTTTGCATGTTAAGCCAGTGATATATTCAATTATTTAGATTATCCTAAAAGCATGCTATACAAATATTTCTAAAATATCTTAAATTTAGATCGGTATCGAATGCGGCATTTTGTTCCCAGATTATGTTCTCTAAATCACATCATACCTATAGCAAAGGTAAATTTGTTGGAACTGCGCTCCAGTCACTAGTTGGCTTCCTTAGAAAAGTACTTTATTATAGCAATTGATTCCCATAACATAGGGCCTTTTTAAAGTCTTTAGTATATGGTAGCATATGGGGGTACTCCTCAAAGTGGTGTTCTGTCTCCTGTCTTAAGGATTTCATTGAATTCAAACCCGTGGCTTTCAAAGATGACATCGCAGTTGCAGTTTTAGGTAAATTCTTTTTGAATTTACTCTTACCACATCAAAGCACTTGAGCGTTTCCAATGGTCTTAAACGGTATTTGTACTCTTTTCCAGGAAATACAAGATATCATTATTTATCTTCCTAAACATAAAGTATTGAAATTATGATCATTGGCCATGCAAAAGTGCTGGGGTCATTGTGGGAACTCCTATCTAGGGTATAAAAAGCTTAGATAGCAGCTTACTCATGTTGTCTTTTGTAAATACTGCCGAGATGGTTCTCAAGCCTATAAAATTATTTGGGACTCTTTTCTGGTGGCTGGACTCTGCCGGGCCAATTGGAGTGGCACTTTAAATTTAGGCTGATTTATAATCCCTAATCCATGTTTTCGATCTATCTTTTAACTGTGAATATCTCAGGATGTCAAAGTACTTTTGATAATGCGTTGCTAAAGGTATATACAGATGGTCCTAATAGATGAAATATCACCTGTAGTCAACATAGGCCCCTGTATATACCATCTATTGATATTGTCATTCCGTCTGTCTGTCTGTCTGTCTGTCTGTCTGTCTGTCTGTCTGTCTGTCTGTCTGTCTTTCTGTCTGTCTGTCTGTCTTTCTGTCTTTCTGTCTTCCTGTCTTTCTGTCTGTCTGTCTGTCTGTCTGTCAGTCTGTCTGTCTGTCTTTCTGTCTTTCTGTCTGTCTGTCTGTCTGTCTTTCTGTCTTTCTGTCTTTCTGTCTTTCTGTCTTTCTGTCTATCTGTCTGTTTGTCTGTCTGTCTGTCTGTTTGTCTGTCTGTCTCTCTGTCTCTCTGTCTGTTTGTCTGTCTGTCTGTTGAAATCACGATAACGCCTAAACGAAATTGGGCGAAATAGGTATACATTTGACCATAGCTCTCGTTTAACCTCGCCTAGGCTAATCGCTTATTTGCTAATAAATAAAAAATGCCAATAAATCTAAAACTATAATAGATATAACCACTAAATTGAGGACAAGAAAGTCTTATGTCAATGCTACTTACGGAAACACAAAAATATAAAAAGAAAAGGGTGTTTCTGTCCGTCTCTCCGTCAGATAAAAGCGCTATAGCTCCTTAACTACAAGACCTAGAGAGGCAAAATTTTACAAAAGTATTTTTGATATATTATAGAAGGTGTGTACTGTTCAATCGGTAGATATATGAGATATGTTTATAAATTGAACACAACTTGATGGTGGGTATATATGATTCGGCACAGCCGAATATAACACTCTTACTTGTTTTATTTATAACTGATAATATGATATTTTCTTTTCCATTTTTTAAGTGCTGTGGCTTTGGTGGTTAGCACGTCGACTACTAAGCACAAAATTCATATTCATCCAAGGTTCGATCCCCGGTCTCGGCAACATCAATTGTAATATGTTGAAAAATATAAAGATTAATCTCAATTTTTCACCACCACCTTTGGCTTCTCTACTATTCCCTTTTCAAAGAAGGTAACCCAGGGTGTTACTTATCTCTTTTTCTCTCTTTGTCTATTAACTAACTAACAAAAAACTAATTTTAAGTTAGTTGAAAAGTCACTTTAAAAAAGTCAAATTTAAAAGAGTCACTTTTCTTCGGTAAAAGTAATCCAAGCATCAACCACAACTAGTTGACTAAAAATTCACTTTAAATATGCTTTAAGTTAACTGAGTTGCTTGCAGTGTTGCTATTAGTAGCATATTTAATGGTATATTTACATTAGTAAAGGTATCCTTAGTCATATCATCAGTACACGCGCTAGTATGTGTTAGTATCAAGTCTAAATTCTAATCTCTGTCTTTTTTTCTCCTGTAATTTTCTAAAAATAATCTTAACTTCTGTATAATTTCGATTAAATTTTCTGATTCCTATAAAAAATTTTTGTGCTTTAATAAATAATTTAAATTAAAAATATTGATACATAAAAAATTTGTAGCTTATTAGCAAAAAGTTAAACACAAACATAAAAAAGCCACATGAATAAAATCAATATAATTTGTAATTCCTGCAAAGAATCATGTTCATTTGCAGAAAAATTTAAATCATTGAAGCAATACAATGACGTTTTTTTGTTTTTAAGCGCATTTTCGGCTTCTTTTTTTTTGCGTTAGTCGGAAAATAAAAGAAACCCAACAAAAATTACAAGGAAATTTAACATATTGAACGAATGAAATATAGTGAAAGAACAATATTTAAAATTAAATATACAATAAATATAATATAAAAAAGAAATAAAGAGGAAAAAAAAATATGAATTACTTTTTCGGCTGAACATCGTACCTAGACTGCGATTCAACATGGCCATTTCGGATAAAATTGCGGTGGTGGGTGCTGGCATTTCTGGAAAGAAAGAAAAAAGCAAAAAATGGAAAGAGATTAAAATTGAAAAAATTGAAATAAATTCACATAAAAAGTCACAGGGAGGGGGCGGGGGTGGTGAAAACTGATTTTAAATCGAAATATATTGAGAAATATATTTGAATTAAATAAAATAAAAATAGCAACTTGACTCGAACAAAAGGAAATTGAGACAAATTTAATGGCTTGGAAATAAAATGAAAGTTAATTAATGTTTAAAATCTTAAATAGAAATAGAAAGAAAAAGCGAAGAATTAAAAAGTGGATTTTTTTTAAAGAATAAATAAGAGAAATTTGTCAAATATTGAAAGGTTAATATTTTGATATTAACTTTAGGTAAGATAAAAATTTAAAAATTCAAATCTAATTTAAATATTTAAGATTTAAAATTTTCTGTATTTCAACAACTGATAGGTCTTAAACAGGTTAACTAGTTCCCAAAATTTAAGCTTAAAACCCAAAATGGATGTAGTATTCCTATCAAATTTTCAGACGTTTGAGCGATGACCGTCTATCTCTCCAACCGTTTGCTAAAAACACGATAGGCCTTAACGAAATGAGCTCGGGCTAAATTATTTAATCATTAATACCTACTATCAAAAAAAAAAAAAAAATTGCGTTATATTGAAATTGCCATTACATTTGTAATTCCCTTAATCTCAAGTTATATCTATTCCGAATCCTTTTGAAATTCTAAGACGATTTTCAGTACAAAATTTTTATAGAAAAACTTTCAAAATTAAATTTTATAGAAAAATTTTCCAACCTAAATTTTATAGAAAAATTTTCAAAATAAAATTTTTATAGAAAAATTTTCAGTACAAAATTTTTATAGCAAAATATTCAGTACAAAAATTTTATAGAAAAATTTTCAGTACAAAATTTTTACAGAAAAATTTTGAGTACAAAATTTTTATAGAAAAATTTTCAGTACAAAATTTTTATAGAAAAATTTTCAGTACAAAATTTTTATAGAAAAATTTTCTATAGAAATTTTTTCATAAAGAAAAATTTTCTATAGCAATTTTTTCATAAAGAAAAATTTTCTATAGCAATTTTTTCATAAAGAAAAATTTTCTATAGAAATTTTTTCATAAAGAACAATTTTCTACAGAAATTTTTTCACAAAGAAAAATTTTCTATAGAAATTTTTTCATAAAGAAAAATTTTCTATAGATATTTTTTCATATTGAAAAATTTTCTATATAAATTTTTTCATATAGAAAAATTTTCAATAGAAATTTTTTCATAAAGAAAAATTCTCTATAGAAATTATTCATATAGAAAAATTTTCTATAGAAATTATTCATATAGAAAAATTTTCTATAGAAATTTTTTCATATAGAAAAATTTTCTATAAAAATTTTTTCATATAGAAAAATTTTCTATAAAAATTTTTTCATATAGAAAAATTTTCTATAGAAATTTTTTTATATAGAAAAATTTTCTATAAAAATTTTTTCATATAGAAAAATTTTCTATAGAAATTTTTTCATATAGAAAAATTTTCTATAGAATTTTTTTCATATAGAAAAATTTTCTATAGAATTTTTTTCATATAGAAAAATTTTCTATAGAATTTTTTTCATATAGAAAAATTTTCTATAGAAATTTTTTCATATGGAAAAATTTTCTATAGAAATTTTTTCGTATAGAAAAATTTTCTATAGAAATTTTTTCATATAGAAAAATTTTCTATAGAAATTTTTTATATAGAAAAATTTTCTATAGAAATTTTTTCATATTGAAAAATTTTCTATAGAAATTTTTTCATATAGAAAAATTTTCTATAGAGATTTTTTCATATAGAAAAATTTTCTATAGAAATTTTTTACATAGAAAAATTTTCTATTGAAATTTTTTCATATAGAAAAATTTTCTATAGAAATTTTTTCATATAGATATTTTCGATAGACATTTTTTCATATAGAAAAATTTTATATAGAAATTTTTTTTATATAGAAAAATTTTCAATATTTTCCTATTACTTATTGACTAAAGTCAAATTTGCTTTTGCTTTAAAATTGCTTTAAAATTTTTTCTATGATTTTTTTTCCTTTGTAAAATTGTGGTTTATAAAATGTAAAAAAGAAAAAATACAGAAAATTATTCTGACTGTTTCACTTACCATCAAGTTTAATATTGCCATCAGTTTCGCCTAATGAATTTTTTGCAACGCATCGATAAGTACCAAAATCATTGGGACCCACATTACGGATTTTTAATTTCATATATTTTGTATAACCATTAACGGTTGACGTCGTTTCATATTTGTCACCAGCACGTGAGGTATCTGAAAAGGGAAATAATGAGAAAAAAGAAAATTAGGAAGATTTTAATATTAGCTTTAAAGCAAAAGCTTAGAAAGGAATATTAAAAATTTTCCTTAAAAGTTTTTAAAAAAAACAAAAATTTATTTAAAATAAATTTATTGCTAAAGTTAAGCATAACAAAATCTTAAATTTCTTAAATGGACTTAATCTATTTGCCGTCATAGCTATAAATATATCAAACAAGTGTAATAGTTATAATACCCTCGAGTATAGTGGTTTTTATTATAACTTTTTTCTTTTAACTTTCAAACGTTTAAAGTTGGCTAAGTTAAGTTGAAATAATTAAAGCTATTAACTTAAGTTTCAAGTTGTATTTGGTTAACTTGAACTTTTTAGAAAATAAACATAAACATTTTGTCTCGGAAAATTAAATAGACAATACATTCTCTAGAGTCTTACAATGTGGCATGTAAGTCCTTTAAATATAATTTAACGACTTTAAAACTTATTTTGCTACCATAAACATTTAAAGATAATTGAAATATTTGTAAAGTTTTAGGTCATTTGATAAAGATGTGCCGGTAGCTCAACAAAATGGAAAATTTAAGTTTTTAAATTTTGAAGTTTTTTTTTGTTAAGCTTAAAATATTTTACTGGTTTCAACCATAAACTATGCGAATTGTTTAAATAGCCCTATACGTGACCAATATTAACTCGAAAATCTTATTGTTCCTACGAAGGACTGCCACTTCTGCAATATTTCTATTAATATCACAGTTACGACAACAAAATCTAAAGCTTTTGGATTCATGTCTATCATAAAGTTTGCCACAGTACTAACATTATCGTGAGCTTTTTGTATATTCAAGTGAAAAGCTTGGGTGGAATTTTGCACATTGTCGATCGGCCTCAGTATGAAGTAAAAATGCTGCTGGTTTAGCTTTAACGGAGATTTATCGGCTCATTCTTAAATGGTTTCCGAGCAGTGACTACGTTTTTTATTTTTCATATAAAGTTTTTCTATAGAAAATTGTTTATCTAAAACTTTTCTATAGAAAAATTTTCATTAAAATTTTAAGTAGAAAATTTTCTAAAGAAAATTTTTCATATAAAAGTTTTTAAAGAAAATTTTTCATATAAAAT
>OW121741.1:22911223-23033723 GCA_933228675.1 Stomorhina lunata
ACTTTGACAGCTATGGCCACTTTATTTTGCACAAAGAGCTTGATATAATTACCAGCCAGTGCATTAAATTATGTGACAATTGGTCACCATTTGACTATAGAAGGAGCCTTACTAACTAACTACCATTTTTAAGGCTTGAATTTAGATAAAGGACTTTTAAAAAGGATTTGAGACTAAAGTTTAAACCTTTAACAAAAACTGTTTTTCATCTATTTTTAAGACTTTTCTATTTCTTAAAAGTAACTTCCGCTTTAAATTTCAACTGCAGTAAAATACTAACAAACTTTAAATTAATCTCAACCAAAACACGAAAAACCCGAATTAAAACTTTTTTATAGTTAAATTTTTTATTCCTAAATTTTTCCAACAATTTTCAGTTTTAATTGAAAGAAACTTTAAGTGTCGACATTTGTTTCACAAAATAAAATAAAAACTGTATGCCTTAAATTTTTCCAATTCATGTTCTTAATTGTAGTTGAAATTGTACTCGTTCATATATAAAATAAAATAACAAATTAGAAAAGTTTTTACCATTAATCAGTATTAGGGAATAAAGGAAAAAAGAAGTATACGAGTTCACTTCCAGATACACCAGAACATTTATATATGAACGAGAATGGAAGCAAAAAATATATAATAACAAATACAATTATAATTATAATAGAACAATTTTTTCCATTTTTTTGTTTTGTTATAAAAATAAACAAATTATGTGCAAAGAATGAATTTGTTCGAGAACATTATAATTTCATATAAAAATATTGAAAAAAGTTGGCAAAAATGATTATAGCAAACAAATTGTTAAGGGATTTTTTTTTGAAACATTGAAGCCAAAAATAGAACAAACAAGTTTAATTAAAAATTTAATTAATTTTTATATAAATGTACATATTTGATACGAATATAAATAGCAAATCTGTATTTGAGATTAATTGAGTTTTTTCGAATACATATTATTATATCTACAAATTCAGGTGTTTTTAGCTTATTAAAGGGTTAGCAACAAATAAATAAAAAATAGTTTTAATAGAAATTTTTTTTTAAATTTTATATTTTTTTAAGGAAAATATTCAAAATTTTAAAAATTGTAAATTTTTGAATATTTTTTAAAATTTTCCTATTTTGAGGGAAAATTTTTACAATTTTCCCATTTTTAAAGGAAAATTTTCAAAATTTTTCTATTTTTATAGAAAAATTTTCAAAATTTTTCTATTTTTGTAGGAAAATTTTGAAAAATTTTACTATTTTTGTAGGAAAATTTTCAAAATTTTTCTATTATTATAGAAAATTTTGCAAAATTTCACTATTTTTATAAGAAAATTTTGCAAAATTTTACTATTTTTATAGGAAAATTTTGCAAAATGTTACTATTTTTATAGGAAAATTTTGCAAAATTTTACTATTTTTATAGGAAAGTTTTGCAAAATTTTACTATTTTTATAGGAAAATTTTGCAAAATTTTACTATTTTTATAGGAAAATTTTGCAAAATATTATTATTTTTTAGGAAAATTTTGCAAAATTTTACTATTTTTATAGGAACATTTTGCAAAATTTTACTATTTTTATAAGAAAATTTAAATTTTTTCTATTTTTATAGCAAAACTTTCAAAATTTTTCTACTTTTATAGGAAAATTTTCAACATTTTTCTATTTTCTATATTTTAGGAAAATTTTCTAAATTTTCCTATTTTTAAAGAAAAATTTTCAAAATTTTTCTATTTTTATAGAAAAATTTTCCAAATTTTTCCATTTTTATAGAAAAATTTTTCTATTTTTATAGAAAAATTTTCAAAATTTTTCTATTTTTATGGAAAAATTTTTAAAATTTTTCTACTTTTATAGAATAATTTTCAAAATTTTTCTACTTTCTGTTTCAAAATTTTCTATTTTTATAATAAAATTTTCAAAAATTTTCTATTTTTATAGAAAAATTTTCAAAATTTTTCTATTTTTATAAAAAAATTTTCAAAATTTTTCTATTTTTATAGAAAATTTTCAAAATTTTTCTATTTTTATAGAAAATTTTCAAAATTTTTCTATTTTTATAGAAAAATTTTCAAAATTTTTCTATTTTTATAGAAAAATTTTCAAAATTTTTCTTTTTTATAAAAAAATTTTCAAAATTTTTCTATTTTTATAGAAAAATTTTCAAATTTTTTCTATTTTTATAGAAAAATTTTCAAAATTTTTCTATTTTTATAGAAAAATTTTCACAATTTTTCTATTTTAATAGAAAAATTTTCAAAATTTTTCTATTTTTAAAGAATAATTTTCAAAATTTTCTCTATTTTTATTGGAACATTTTCAAAATGTTTCTATTTTTATAGGAAAATTTTAAAAATTTTTCCTTAAAAATAGAAAAATTTTGAAAATTTTTCTATAAAAATAGAAAAAATTTGAAAATTTTTCTATAAAAATAGAAAAATTTTGAAAATTTTTCTAGAAAAATAGAAAAATTTTGAAAATTTTTAAAATTATTCTATTTTTATAGCAAAACTTTGCAAAATTTTTCTATTTTTATAGGAAATCTTTGCAAAATTTTACTATTTTTATAGGAAAATTTTCAAAATTTTTCTATTAAAAATTTAAAAAATTTTCAAAATTTTTCTTTTTTTATAGGAAAATTTTCAAAATGTTTATATTTTTATAGGAAAATTTTTAAAATTTTATATATTTTTATAGGAAAATGTTCAAAAATGTTTCTATTTTTATAGAAAAATTTTCAAAATTTTTCTATTTTTATAGGAAAATTTTCAAAATGTTACTATTTTTATAGGAAAATTTTTCTATTTTTATAGTAAAAATTTCAAAATTTTTCTATTTTTATAGGAAGATTTTCAAAATTTTTCTATTTTTGTAGAAAATTTTTCTTTTTTTATAGAAAAATTTTCAAGATTTTTCTATTTTACACTAAAATTGCAATTTTGCACTAAAATTGCAATTTTACACTAAAATTGCAATTTTACACTAAAATTGCAATTTTACACTAAAACTGCAATTTTACACTAAAACTGCAATTTTACACTAAAATTGCAATTTTACACTAAAACTGCAATTTGACGCTATAATTTAAATTTTTCACTAAAATAACCATTTATGCTGGAATTGCTATTTTCATTTTACATGATAATTTTATACTACAATTGTAATTTTTTTTTATTTTTGAAGTATTCAAATGACACAACTTTTCTCTTTACACCCTTTTTTATCAAGTAGCGTTCCTTTTTTTAAGCCCAAATAACAATTATAATCGTCTATTATATTAGATAATTCAAAATTATTGTAAATAAATAGTGGAGATTTATGAAATGAAAGGCAACCAAACGAATTAAATTTCAGGCATAATCATTTTTATGTATTTTTTCCGAATAATAAACATAATATCGGCTTAAAATCAAAATAATTTGAATTATCAAAAAATATAATAAAATTGCGCAGTAGTGGAAAAGCATTTACCAAAATTAAATTTAAGCATATTTGAATGCTTCTGTAACTTTTACACTTGCATAAATTTTCTGTGTGAATTTGCATTGGCTTAATATCCCAAAAAACTTTAAATCTTTACAGATAAATTGGGTACACAATACTCGTACTCATCATCATTATAATAAAAATGCATTTGTTAAATGGTAAAATATGAAAATTATTAGAGTAAATAGATATTTTCCTCTTTTACCAGTTTTAATTTGATTTTTGTGTAATTTGATAATTTGTGTATGGTTTGTTGGTATTTTGTGCTTAAAGTTTTTTTATGTACTTTCTATCGATTATTACTGATAGTTGAAATGAATTGTATTACATACATTTAATTATATATCAACAATAAATGCAATTTCGGCTGAATGGTTTAATTTGGTAAAGCCTCACTTTAAGTCGAAAACAATTTATTCCATTGCAATTTTGTAGTCAAATGCAATTTTGGTGTAAGAATGTAATTTTAGTGTAAAATTGCAATTTTTGTGTTAAATTGCAATTTTTGAGTAAAATTGCAATTTTTGTGTAAAATTGCAGTTTTTGTGTAAATTGCAATTTTTGTGTAAAATTGCAATTTTTGTGTAAATTGCAAATTAAAATATTTGTATAAAATTGCAATTTTTATGTTAAAATTTTTGTGTTAAACTGAAATTTAAGTGTAAAATTGTAATTTTAGAGTAATAATGCAATTTAAGTGTAAAATTTCCTATGAAAATAGTAAAATTTTGCAGAATTTTCCTATAAAAATAGTAAAATTTTGCAAAATTTTCCTATAAAAATATTAAAATTTTGCAAAATTTTCCTATAAAAATAGTAAAATTTTGCAAAATTTTAATATAAAAATAGTAAAATTTTGCAAAATTTTCCTATAATAATAGTAAAATTTTGCAAAATTTTCCTATAATAATAGTAAAATTTTGCAAAATTTTCCTATAATAATAGTAAAATTTTGCAAAATTTTCCTATAAAAATAGTAAAATTTTGCAGAATTTTCCTATAAAAATAGTAAAATTTTGCAAAATTTTCCTATAAAAATAGTAAAATTTTGCAAAATTTTCCTATAAAAATAGTAAAATTTTGCAAAATTTTCCTAAAAAATAGTAAAATTTTGCAAAATTTTTCTATAAAAGTAGTAAAATTTTGCAAAATTTTCCTACGAAAAAAGGAAAATTTTGCAAAATTTTCTATAAAAATAGTAAAATTTTGCAAAATTTTACTATAAAAATAGTAAAATTTTGCAAAATTTTCTTATAAAAATAGTAAAATTTTGCAAAATTTTCTTATAAAAATAGTAAAATTTTGCAAAATTTTACTATAAAAATAGTAAAATTTTGCAAAATTTTCCTATAAAAATAGTAAAATTTTGCAAAATTTTACTATAAAAAATAGTAAAATTTTTCAAAATTTTCCTATAAAAATAGTAAAATTTTGCAAAATTTTCCTATAAAAATAGTAAAATTTTGCAAAATTTTCCTATAAAAATAGTAAAATTTTGCAAAATTTTCCTATAAAAATAGTAAAATTTTGCAAAATTTTCCTATAAAAATAGTAACATTTTGCAAAATTTTCCTATAAAATTAGTACAATTTTGCAAAATTTTCCTATTAAAATTTGAAATTTTCCTATAAAAATTTGAAATTTTTTGAAATTTTCCTATAAAAATAGTAAAATTTTGAAAATTTTCCTATAAAAATAGTAAAATTTTGAAAATTTTCCTATAAAATTAGTAAAATTTGGAAAATTTTTCTATGAAAAAAGTAAAATTTTAAAAATTGTCCTTTAAAAATGGTAAAATTTTGAAAATTACCTGCAAAAATAGTCAAATTTTGAAAATTTTCGTTTAAAAGTAGTAATATTTTAGAAATTGTACTAGAAAAATAGTACAATTTTGAAAATTTTTCTATAAAAATGGTAAAATTTTTCTGTAAAAACAGAAAAAGTTTAAAATTAGAATTTTAAAAATTTTGTAATTTCCCTTTAAAAATATTAAAATTTTGATTTTTTTTAAATACTTAAATAAATATAAATAATATATAAAAGTAGAAAATTTTGCTTTAGATTTTGAATTTTGTAACCTTTTTTTTTTATAAAATTTTAAAAATTTTTCGATAAAAATTTTGTATATGTTTCTATAAAAAAAAAGAAAATATTTTCTTGTTTGAGGAAAGAATAAAATAGAGTGAAACTTGTTTCATTAAAGTTTGGGAAATGTTCCTGTAAAAATTCTATGATTTTTTATATGTTTTTCCCACTCTTTTCATGTAATGTTAAATATTTATGCTATTGAAATCCAAACAAATAATGGGTAATCTCAAGTGTTGCCATATGGTTTATAAGCTCAAAATTAAAATGTTGTTTTTTACTGTTACCAATTTTAGTTTTTGTAGTTTTATACACAGAATTGTTACATGATTATTTTTTTAGTAGATTTTTTAGTTATCTTTTGTTAGGCAATTCTTTTTCATGTTTAAATTAAAACTTAATAAAATACTTTGGCAACTCTGCTCATAAATATGCACAAAAATGTTTAACACTAACAATATAATCATTGATATTACAAAACAACGCCATTTAACAATTTAACTGTAGCGCGTAATTATTTTTCGTTATATGTCGTCGCTTCAGCAACGACAGCGTGTGACAGATGGTGCGGCAAAGCGATGAAGGCAGAGAGATTACAACATGAATTTTGCATGTAAATCTGGCATTTGCATTTTGTGCTAGGAGTTAAGAATATATGAATGTATATGCGCACAAATGCACATTTACAATCATAGAAAAGTGTAAAATATTTTACAAACGTGTGTAGATTTTAAGGCAAATGTACATTGGGGTAGGGTATTGAAATAAATTTATGGAATGACTAAAAATTCTAAAACAATAAATTTTGATGGTTCATGTTTTAGTTTTTGAGATTTTACTTTAAATTTACACAACTTTTTTGTTCTCTATACCCCATTGTGCAGAGTATGCGGTAGTGTTTTAGCACAAAATATGGCTCAATGCCATTTACTCATTAATTTTTTAGTAAACACTATTAAACACTGAACAATATGCAAAAATAGAAATTGTACCACCTCACACACACATATCCTGACTTAAACACATACTCACACACACACACACACATACATCTATAAATATGTTAAATATTTCCGTTCAGATTGTTGTTAGTTTTCCTCCAAAACAGATGACTAAAAATTATTTTGGCTGACATTGTAGTTTTACCGCTTTAAAATTGGGCGGAGAGGAGGTTTAATGTTCAGTTTCGAATTACATGATTTTTCATGTCTGTACATTTATTTATTTGTATGCGTGAGCGTTAAATGCAACTACAACAATAAAAAAATGTTGTTCATTTTCCTGAATATGTTTGGGTGTGTTTTGGGGGCTTTGAAACACGTTGATATGGTATTTGTTGGAGTGTTGATTATGATAAAATGTAATTTCCTGTTATGCGTATGTAATAAATTTTCAGAGTTTAAACTTTTTGTTGCGTTTGCTAGAACATGTTCGAATAAATGCAGTTTTAAGGAAAAAAATATGGGCAAATCCTGCGTGACGGACGATACATTTGTACGGATTTGGTTGTACTTAAATGAATCCCATTTTAGACGAGATATCTTCGCACAGATTTCAGAGAATATTAGGCCATCGATTCTGCTCTCGAATGGCATTTGTTAATTTACATACTTGCTTTGGAGGAAAAAGACATTCGCTTTTAAAGTGCTGTGACGGACGCTACAAAAAATGGAAGTGACTTTTTTTTCAACACGTGTTTCTGTAATTTTCATCGAAACGGTCATAGGAATAAAAAAATTGTAAATGCATTGAAGATAGCGGAATATCAGGGGATTACAAAACCGCTTTTATAAAATATTTTGAAGTTTAAAGTTTGACCAAAAATCTATAAATCAACTGTTTCGGACGCTACGTGACGCACGATACAGTTTTTACTTGCACGTTTTTTATTAGGAAAAATGTATATTTCGTAAATCTGTAAAAAAATAATGGTGTTATTTGTTCCCGAATTTCATCTCCTTCATCTTCATGTTCGCGGTTAAAAATGCGATTTTTGGGCACAATTTAATATTTGTAAAACCGCTACATTAGGGTGACAATTTTTTGTATGAAGGAAAATGATTTTTCGAATTTTATAACTTTTTCTAAGGAATATTGTGACACTAGGTCTAAAAGTTTAGATCTGAAAATTTGAGCCAAATCGGACAACGTTCTATGGGCGCGCATCGAGTTTATAGTCCATTTGTATAGGAAAAAAAATAACCATTTTTTTTGCGAAATTTAGACCAAAAATGAATAACTTTTACAAGAAAAATTAATAGAATATTAAAAAGAACTAACACAGCTTTATTTCAAATCGTGAAAGACGAAAATCCATGGGGTAGTTTAAAAGTTATTGCCGTTTTTCCCCCGAAAATTCATGTTCTTGAAAACGCGCCTAAGGATATGCACCAAAAAGTATATATTTTGTAAATAAAGAAATTCCAAAGTTAGACATGATTTATCATTTAATGGCTTGTTACTAGTAAATTGTTCAGTTTTGTTTAAATATAATCAAATTTACTTAGTTTATTTCATGTTGGAAAAAGGTACATTTTTCTCAGGTCGGTTTCTAAAATCATTTTTTAATTTCTTGAAAATTTTGTTCAACAAATATTACAAATTTAAAATTTATTCTCCAGTATGTTAAAACAGACGAATGGCAGAATAAAACTCAAAAAAAATTAGATCGATATCTTGAAGCCTTTCGCCGTACCTGCGATTTCACATTGAAGAATTTCGCGAAAATGTAAATTTTTGGACCAAATTCGAGTAAATGCTCGGTAAATTTTACTTGTATTCAATTTTAACAAAAAAGATAATTAATATCATTGTTTCGTTTATGGAAAACCTATGGCGAGATTAACCCTTTCTTCACCGCGGTCAAATGTCAAAATTTGAATTTTCTGAAAATTTTCATATGTATGTATGTATATTTATTATATGTATGTATATTTATTTAAAGTTTTACCTTTTTACATCTTATTTTTCGTCCTAAGAATGCTGAGGCTTAATGTTAGAGTGTCCCAAAAATCAAAAAATTTTTTTTTTTCGAAAACATCAAATTTGCCCCACTGTATATTTTTTTAACACATAATACCTTAAATTTAATCTGTGGATATAGATTGTGTTATTGCTTTATGAATAAGACAGACATGTGTTCATAATTTTTGTATTTAATAGATATCATTTTATAAAAAATATATACTGTGATGGACGCTATACACTTTTCTATACATATTATTCTGTAAAATGTTATATTAACATCTATATATTTTTTGTCTAATGTAAAGCATACTATAAGTTCTCTTTGGAGAAAAAACAAAAATTGCACTAGTCAAATTAAAAAACCTTTATTTCTGTGACGGACGCTACACACTGTGAGCCCTTTTTTACTTGAAGTTATTTTTTACTTTTGATAGGTTCCTTTACATCTAATTGTATAAAATTAAGCAGACTTTGAGCCGCTACTGAAACTTAATACCTAAATGTATGTTTTTGCTATTTTTATGCACTTTTAAAAAACCTATTATTTTAAAAAAATTATAAAAATTCGAGATGGGTGCAAATAAAGACCTGACATTCACGAAGAGTTCAATCGAAAATTGTATACATTAAATATTCTAAAGGATGGTGTTCGTAAACACAAATACCTGATTTTGACAGTTTTAAGATTTTGTCCTTGGTTTAGTATTTTTCGGATTTGCCCATATGATTTCTGGTATATAAATAACAAAATTACAACTCTATTGTTCTATTTTCGGATCTGGGTTCTATGTAGGTTCTATTATATATGTTCAGTTATAATGGGTGTTTTTTTTTTAGAGGTATAGAACTTCGAATTGAAATAAAACACAAGAAAATCGTTTTAATGTCCATCAATTTGGCTTTATTGGAAGGATAATTTTATGCCATTAATGTTTAAATATGATTTCGGGCATGTGGCCGCCGTGGCTGGCTCGAATAAAGCCAATTCTACGGGTCCAATTTTCAACTACTTTTTCGAGCATATGGGGCCGTATGTTGGTAATAATGCCACGAATGTTGCCTTCCAAGTCCCCTAACGTTTCTGGTTTGTTGGCGTAGACGAGCGACTTCACATATCCCCAAAGAAAATAATCCAGTGGTGTCAAATCGCACGATCTTGGTGGCCAATTGACAGGTCCATTCCGCGAAATTATGCGCTCATCGAATGTTTCCTCCAATAAATCAATTGTGTCGTGCGCTGTGTAGCAAGTAGCGCCGTCTTGTTGGAACCACAACTCATCCACATTCATGCCATCCAATTGGGGAACAAAATAGTCGGTTATCATGGCTCTATACCGGTCTCCATTTATGGTAACTGACTCTCCAGCATTATTTCGGAAGAAGTATGGCCCAATGACTCCACCAGCACATAGAGCACACCAAACAGTCAGTTTTTGTGGATGTAATGGCGTCTCAAGGGTCTCATGTGGATTCTCTTCACTCCAAATGCGGCAATTTTGCTTGTTGACGTAGCCATTCAACCAAAAATGAGCCTCATCACTGAACAAAATTTTGCGATGAAAATCAGCATCGAGATCAATCTCATTTTCGGCCCATACACCAAAATCACGACGCATTGCATGGTCTCGCGGCTTTAATTCTTGCACAAGCTGGATCTTGTAAGGTCGCAAGCCAAGATCTTTGCGCAAAATCTTCCATAAAGTTGATGGACAAAGCTCCAATTGCTGTGCACGGTGGCGAATCGATTCATTCGGGTCCTCTTCAACACTTTGCTCTACAGCGGCAATTGTTTCTTCGGTGCGCACTGTTCGACGTCGCTGCGGATGCGTATTATCACATAGAGTAAACGTAGTGCGAAAACGATCCATGGTTAACCGAATTAATTGCTCTGATGGACGATTATGTCGACCATAAAATGGACGGAGCTTGAAGTAAACTTCGCGAACTGAACCATTATTTTCGAAATAAATTTGCACGATTTGCAAGCGTTGTTCTTTTGTCAACCTGTTCATGATGAAATGGCAAATCAAACTAAATATTAATCACTTGACAGCTGACAAAATGGCCGCCAGTTAAAAAAGTGATGCCAACTTAAAGTTCTATACCTCAATAAAAAACACCCGATATTTAGGTTCAGTTATAGGCTTAGTTCTATGCTTAGTTCTTGGTTTAGTTATAGGCCCAGTTATAGATTTAGTTCTATTTTCAGAAATAAATTCTAGGTTATAGATTCTCTTAAATGATTGCATGTTTTCTTTGAAACAAAATACAGTATATTCTCATGTGACATGTTTGGCTACACTTATTGACAAAAAGAAAGTTTTTCTTTTTTTGTCTTGACTAGGAAAACTTGTAAAAAAAACATATACCAAAAATCCTTTGTTTTCTTAAGATATTTTGGTATTCTTTTTATTTTATTACATTTTATGTGTGTAGTACACATACAGACACACTGTGCACAAATGAATTTATTTTTGGCATAATATTTAAATAAAAGTAAGGATTTTTTTTTTTGGGGGGGGGGGGGGGGGTGTGGAGTGAAATATTTTTTTGCATGTGTCATGTTAACACGCAGATACAAGTATAAATAAAATATTTTTTAAGTAACGTGTTTAAGACAAAATACTTTGCAAGAGATTTTACTATTTTTTAAACAACTTATAGTTTTTCTTGGGAGTTATGAAAGTAATAAAAATATATGGTAAAGTAAAAGTTGGCAAAACTTTTTAAAAGTATCTTAAACGAAAACTTAAGCTACTTTACTCAGATTTTTACTCGAAAAAGTCTTATACTCAGACTAAAGTTAAATTAACGGACTGTTATCATACATGTAGAACTTGGTCTTATTTTGGCAAAATTTTTAATTTGTCTTAAACTATTATTAGCTCCCATTATTTCCATTCAAAATATACTTTTCCATATATGTAATGGATGTCTTTTGCTTTATTGTGGCACCTTTCATAGCTGTTTACAAATTCTTACAATGGCCTTTGATTGGTTGATTTGAACGAAAGAATACTACAAATTCCTGCATAAATCTTGCTTTTAAATATATAAATACTTTCGCTTGAAGATAATGTAGTTTGTAGTTTAAGGCCCTAAGCTCCTCTGGGAGCCAAGGACAACAGAAGAAGAAGTAGATTATACGAAAAGAAGAATTTCTATATTTGGTGAAAGTAAAGTTGTGACTCTAAATATTTCTAAGCCGTTCGATAGAGTGTGGCGAGGGGCACATTTATCAACCCTTGTTGCTTTTGGTGTCCGTAAAAACTTCTCTCGTTTGATTTCGAGTTTCCGCACTATAAAAGTTCTTTTAGATTGGATCTTATCAAACGACGATCTTATCAACTCAGAAGTGCCGAAAGAGTCTGTTCTTTCTCCTACTCTGTTTTCTATATTCATAAATGACCTTCCATGTCAAACTTCCAATTTTCGCTATTGTTTTTCGGATCATAACAACACTTGCCAATTAGTATGCAATCAATCATAGACCGGATCATTTACACATTGTGGCTATGAGGTAAAACATGAATAAATCAATAAATCGCGATCTCGAAACCATTACTAAATGGGGTCGTGTGAAAAGAGTAAAATTTTATGTACGCAAGACTCTGTATCGACTCTGTATCCATGGATGGTGTAAATAATCAGGAAAAACACTGGGCTTGAGAATTTAATATGATCTCCGTTGGACTAAGCACATCTTTCAAGTGTGGAAAAAATCATTTAAATGTCTTGATCAGGGACCGTAACTATTATAACTTTTAACGTAAAAGTCAGAAAATAAAAGTTATTTTTTGACTTTTATTTTTTCGATAAAAAAATAACAGTTATTTCTGACTTTTATTTTTTCGATAAAAATAACAGTTATTTTTGACTTTTATTGTTTCAAGCAAAAATAAAAGCTATTTTTTAACTTTTATTTTTTCGAGCAAAAATAACAGTTATTTTTGACTTTTATTTTTTCTAGCAGAAATAAAAGTTATTTTTTGATTTTTATTTTTTCGAGCAGAAATAAAAGTTGTTTTTTGACTTTTATTTTTTCGAGCAGAAATAAAAGTTATTTTTGTTGGAATTCATGATAAATTCATTGAAAAAAATTTTTCAAACAAAGCCAATTTTTCAGTGAAAATAATTTGCATATGCTCAAAAATTAATGGAGTTGAGTTTTGCAATCATAATTGGGGTTGGAAACACAAAAATAACTTTTATTTCTGCTCGAAAAAATAAAAGTCAAAACAATAACTTTTATTTCTGCTCCAAAAAATAAAAGTCAAAACATAACCTTTATTCATGCTCGATATAATAAAAGTCACAAATAATAGTTATTTTTGCTCAAAAAAATAAAAGTTAAAAAAACTTTAATTTTTGCTCGAAAAAATAAAAGTTAAAAATAACTGTTATTTTTGCTCAAAAAAATAAAAATCAAAAAAAAAAAACTGTTACTTTTTTTTCTAAAAAATAAAAATAAGATTTTTAAAAAGCATCGCATTTTATGAAAATTTGGTCCAAGACTATCAAAATGGTATACTTGGTTTAATTCTTCGACATTTCCCTGCGGTTGCTTTTTTTAATCAAAAATTCTAAAATAACAGTTATTTTCGGTCCCTAATCTTATTTTTTGAAACGGTGTAAGGTATACTTCACTCCAACTGTTTTCCTTACAATTTACACCACATATATCCGACCGAAAATGAAATGCAACTCTCATGTATGGGTCGGGGATTAAATATCTATTTTGGAGCTTCTTGAAAATGTACAAGAGAGGGCAAAAGTGCTCATCGGTGACAGTAGGTTATCCAACCCTATTGATTCTCTAGAGCACCAACGCAATGTAGATTGTTGTTTTTGTTGCAACGGCGAAGTGGCAGTTCCTAAGATCTAGTGATTTTTAATAAACGAAATTCGTTGAAAGATTTGCAAATTTCGCATCTAAAAATAGTTTTCGGTCGAGACTAGATTTCAACATTAGCTTTTCTCCAAATGTGACCTATCCAAGTCAGTTTTTAATTTCGTATTTGATATAAAAGTTGGAGTTGTTCAATGGGATATTTATAGTGGGGATTTCTAAGGGTATGACCTAACCAAGTCAGTTTTGTAGATCGTATTTGAATAATAATACCATGTCCAACTTTGAGTAGTTCAATATTTGTGATTATTCGAGATCATCATTTTAGAAAGTTTCTTCTGTTAGCCCCGGTAAATGAATACTATTAAAGAGTTAGAAAACACAGATAAATATTTTGTTAATAAATATAAACCGATAATCGAAACTTGGTAACAATCGATCCACAACTGACCATAGCTCCAATATCAGGCTCTCAGCCGAAAATGACATAAATGAGACGCTCAAAATAGAAAGGGTCCTAAGAATTTTGTTCAGAAGAGCCATTTTAAAGATTTAAATACGTGCATCTTTGGTGTTCCATCGCTGAGAGTGTTGGTATTGGTCTCATTTGAAAGCTACACATCTCATGACGTCATGACGCGTAGGTCGTCCCTACCTCTTGTTTTGTGTAGTAGGTCCCTTTCTCTATGCTCTGTCACATATAAGTATTTTTTAAGACTACAGGAAAACTTGTTAAATTGTTGGTCCATAATTGACTACAGTAGTGTAGGGTATCTTACTTCATTTTCTCTTGATGTTAAGATCTCTGCTTGCTAAAGGTAAAGGCTTACTTGGCTGAATTTTTCACGCATTCGCGATAATCATAGCTTTCAAAGTATGTATTTTTATATAATATAATACCTTACATGTATGGGTACGACAGTAGTAAGGTTTGGCTTTCACTTCTATTTTTTGGAGTACAAGATATCTGCTAAAGCTTCAATATTGAGACTTACGATTACCTGATGCCATTAAGTTATTGTCACTATCGATATCGGCACCTCTTTACCAAGATCATTATTGAAGTAATCCACGCTAGCTTTTACAAATTGTAGCAATGTCTTCTTATTATACTCCGTATATGTATTCGATACAAGTGGAACAAGTGGTACATCTCTCAGACAATCAGCTGCATCCGATTCTGGTTTAAGACTCATTGGAAGGGACCTACGTCTTAACTCCGGCTCCGAACGGCAAATGTATTAGTTAGAGAAGTTTTACATAGCCTAATAATCAATAACCAGGGCTAGCTGAGTTATGAGGTGAACCGCCGCTTTTTTGAAAAACCGATGAACGAGTATTGTGGGAACAATTTTAATTGAGACGCGTATAAGAGAACAGTGTGACTAAGAATATTTGTAAAACACCTTTGCGAGGTTTGTTTACAGTTTTTGTGAAAGTATGTTTAAAAGTGATTAACTCTAAAGTTATTAAAAATATAACTTTGTAAAACTTCATAAAGTGTTTTAATTTGTTTTCGGTTGTTTGCACAAAGAATTCCCTCCACGTTTTAAAAGGAAAAACGTAACACTATAAACATTCGGCCTGTTATAATAGTAATAAGGTCCATATCTTATATTCTTAAACGAGCAATAATTGTATGTTTATATAGAATGGCTATCTCTAAAACGGCTCTAACGATTTCGATAAAATTTAGACAGTGGGTACCTTTTTTGATGTATATGTGGAATAAGACGGGTACAAAGGGGAAAAAATAGAAAACGCCATGTCTCCTAAAGTAATAGGTATAGAAACAAAATTAAAATTACGTTTTAAACAGCTATGAAAATAAGCGGATAGGTGTTTGGTACTTTTTTTTAAATATGTCCGATAGGTGGTAAAAAAAGGGTGAAAATAGTTTTTTTGGTACTTTTTTAACCCACTTTTATATTTTAAACTAAAGAATATAGAAAGAAACTTTGTACTGCAGTCAATAGATGTGACTGCAGTACACAAAACGGGTAAAAAGGGATAAAATGACAATTTAACTTCTCAAAAAGTAATATGAATAAAAAAGCATTAACTGCTTTTTAATAAAATGTACCGAATTCAATTGGTACCACAGAAGAACTAAATATTCATATGGAACATTTTGAAACTAGGGAAAAAGGGGGAAAAATTAGTAATGTTATACCTTTTAAACAAATGAATGTTTGTCTGTATATATTTTTTTTATAGAATAGTAAACTGTGAATTTGATGATGTTATGCTCTTTAGCGAAGATGTTGCGGATAAGCCGGCGAAGGTTTTTAAGTTGATTAGACTAATTTCCGACAGATGACGCCACTGAAAATTACTAAAAATTTATTAAGTCATAAACTGTACATTTGATCATTCTGTGATCTTTAGCAGAGTTGTAGCGCATGAGCCGGCGAAGGCTTTTTAGTTGGTATTAATAATTTCCGACAGGTCGCGCTACTGAAACTTATTCAAAGTCAATTTAATCGTAAGCTGTACATTTAATCATGCTACAATCTTTAGCAAAGTTGTTGCACATGAGCCGTCGAAGGTATGATGAAATTTCGATAGGTGGCGCCATTGAAATTTACTCGAAGTGAATTAAGTCGTAAGCTGTATATAAGCAGACGAAGGTTTCTTAGTTGGTATGAACAACTTCAGGTGGCGCCACTGAAAACTACTCAAAATGAATTAACTCGTAAACTGTGCATTTGATCAGACTATAATCTTTAGCAAAGTTGTTGCGCATGATTCGACGGATTTTTCTGTTGGTATGACCAATTTTCAAACTATGTGTTGGTAGGACAAAATAAATAAAATAATTAAAAATTTACTGAATATTTGTACAATGTCTTTCCTCTACATTTATTTTAGTACTTTATAAAATAAAATATAAACTTTAAAATTTGCCTCAAAATGCTTATCATAAGGCTCCGAGCAAGGTTTGGTCAACCAGGTACTTATTATCTATATATTATTCCATTAGTACTTAAGTCTTTTTGTGTGTCTTTAGACATGGGCCACCAGTGTTGAGGTCGATTTTGGCACATTTGTCAAGTAGAAGTCTTGTTTTTCACCAGAAACCTTCCGTTTTCCAGTCCTGGAAAATGTTAACCCATTTTACCTTCTATGCTATTGTTGTCAGATATATCTAGCATTAAAACCCGATAGATTGATAACTAAGTCTTGTATAGAACTATGTATTTCTAGAAGTATCCTTAAAAGCTTCTGCTGGTCATAACATTCTAGAAATGTTATATTTCAAGCTTTTTTCGAAGTTGTTTATTATAAACCGATAAAGGAATGGGGTTTCTAAATTAAACTATTGAAGTTGGTCTGACTAATAATCGTATTCCCAATATAGTTTTATGCACAAAGTCTTTTCTGTATGTAACTTATAAGGGTACTATCAACAAAATAGGGTTACATAGCGGGTGTTTTTTTTAGAGGTATAGAACTTCGAATTGAAATAAAACACAAGAAAATCGTTTTAATGTCCATCAATTTGGCTTTATTGGAAGGATAATTTTATGCCATTATTGTTTAAATATGATTTCGGGCATGTGGCCGCCGCGGCTGGCTCGAATAAAGCCAATTCTACAGGTTTCAATACAATTTTCAACTACTTTTTCGAGGATATGGAGCCGTATGTTGGCAATAACGCCACGAATTTTGGCTTCCAAGTCCCCTAACGTTTCTGGTTTGTTGGCGTAGACGAGCGACTTCACATATCCCCGAAGAAAATAATCCAGTGGTGTCAAATCGCACGATCTTGGTGGCCAATTGACAGGTCCATTCCGCGAAATTATGCGCTCATCGAATGTTTCCTTCAATAAATCAATTGTGACGTGCGTTGTGTAGCATGTAGCGCCGTCTTGTTGGAACCACAACTCATCCACATTCATGCCATCCAATTGGGGAACAAAATAGTCGGTTATCATGGCTCTATACCGGTCTCCATTTATGGTAATTGACTCTCAAGCATTATTTCGGAAGAAGTATGGCCCAATGACTCCACCAGCCCATAGAGCACACCAAACAGTCAGTTTTTGTGGATGTAATGGCGTCTCAAGGGTCTCATGTGGATTTTCTTCACTCCAAATGAGGCAATTTTGCTTGTTGACGTAGCCATTCAACCAAAAATGAGCCTCACCACTGAACAAAATTTTGCGATGAAAATCAGCATCGAGATCAATCTCATTTTCGGCCCATACACCAAAATCACGACGCATTGCATGGTCTCGCGGCTTTAATTCTTGCACAAGCTGGATCTTGTAAGGTCGCAAGCCAAGATCTTTGCGCAAAATCTTCCATAAAGTTGATGGACAAAGCTCCAATTGCTGTGCACGGTGGCGAACCGATTCATTCGGGTCCTCTTCAACACTTTGCTCTACAGCGGCAATTGTTTCTTCGGTGCGCACTGTTCGATGTCGCTGCGGATGCGTATTATCACATAGAGTAAACGTAGTGCGAAAACGATCCATGGTTAACCTTATTAATTGCTCTGATGGACGATTATGTCGACCATAAAATGGACGGAGCTTGCGGTAAATTTCGCGAACTGAACCGTTATTTTCGAAATAAATTTGCACGATTTGCAAGCGTTGTTCTTTTGTCAACCTGTTCATGATGAAATGGCAAACCAAACTAAATATTAATCACTTGACAGCTGACAAAATGGCCGCCAGTTAAAAAAGTGATGCCAACTTAAAGTTCTATACCTCAATAAAAAACACCCGATACATATTTAAGATATAGGGAATTTTTGTTCTAGTTAATTTTTAATATTCTACATTTGAAACTTCTATCAAAGCAGCTACAATTTGGCTGGCGTTTTTTTTGGTGACTAATGTTTATTAAATTTATTTGTTTTGGGGCAAAAGTACGGAAATGAGTTTTTAATTCATTTATATTTATGTTGTTTATTTTACACACATTAGGCACTGTTTTTTTTTACTTCATATTTCTTTCATATGCGAAGGTATTATTGAACAAACAATAGATGACTGTTTTTTTGCTTTTTTCCATTTAACAATTTCTTTTATTTTTTTTTCCTTTATTTGTATCATCGACATGTTTTCAAACACCCATTCAAAATTCAAATGTTTGCTGTTCATGTTTCGTTATTAATGATAGTCGAAATAGTCGAAACGTATGGTAATGACGTTAAACAATAAGAAAGTTCTTGAAGAAATAATATTAGTAAGAGAAAAAAAAATAAAAAACGCGAAACGAAAAAATCATTAGGCATAAATCATGACGATATGTGTTTTGTTGTTTAAATAAGATTTTAGGAATTTAATGGTGTTTTTTGTTTTTATATTGAAAGCAAACTTTTTCGTTAAGTTAAGAAAACATATGAGCCCATGTTGGGGAATAAATAATTACTACCCCAAAAGACTGCTAGTCAAGGTTATACAAATATTTATATGTCAAAACAGTTGTATTAACTATATTTGTATATGTATTCAGGCTATAGTTTTATGCCCTGACTATAATGTGTTACTCAGACTATAGTCCTGAACCTATACCTATCTTGTAATATAATGCTAGCACCATATATTTAGTGTTATTACAAGAGCTACTACTAAACTGTGTTAGTTAAAGATACGACTTAGACAATCGTAATAAGGTTGATTTAATAAAACTCAAAAAAAAACAAAAAAAAAAATGATCTTCCAACTGGAAGTTCTATACTGTGACCAACGATTTTATAATATTTTATATTCTTAAACGAGCAATAATTGTATATATATATATATATATATATATATATATATGTATATATATATATATATATATATATATATATATATATATGTATATATATATATATATATATATATATATATATATATATATATATATATATATATATATATATATATATATAGAATGGCTACCTCGAAAACGGCTCTAACGATTTTGATAAAATTTGGACAGTGGGTATCTTTTTTGATGTATAGGTCGAAGAAGAAGGGACTTTTGGAACTTTTACCTCTAAGAGGGTAAAAACGGGTAAAAAGGGGAAAAAATCGAAAACGCTATGTCTCCTAAAGTAATAGGTATAGAAACAAAATTAAAATTACGTTTTAAACAGCTTTGAAAATAAGCGGACAGGTGTTTGGTACTTTTTTGAAACTATGTCCGATAGGGGGTAAAAAAGGGTGAAAATAGTTTTTTTGGCACCTTTTTAACCCACTCTTATATTTTAAACTAAAGAATATAGAAAGAAACTTGGTACTGCAATCAATAGATGTAAAAAAAACATGAAACACGTATTTGGTACTTTTTTGATTTTGGAGCCAAAATGGGTAAAAAAGGGATAAAATGATAACTTAACATCTCCAAAGTAATATGAATAGGAACATTATACATTATGTTAAATGCGTTTTAAAAAAATGTACCGAATTCAATTGGCACCAAAAAAGTACCAAATATACATATGGAAATTTTAGAAATTAGGGAATAAAAAGGGGGAAAAATTAGTATTATTTTAAACAAATGAATGTTTGTCTGTATGTATGTTCTTTATAGAATAGTAAACTGTGAATTTGATTGTGTTATGCTCTTTGGCGAAGATGTTGCGGATAAGCCGGCGAAGGTTTTAAAGTTGATAAGACTAATTTCCGACAGATGGCGCCACTGAAAATTACTAAAAATTAATTAAATCGTAAACTGTACATTTGATCATGCTATGATCTTTAGCAAAGTTGTAGCGCATGAGCCGACGAAGGCTTTTTAGTTGGTATGAATAATTTCCGACAGGTGGCGCTACAGAAACTTACTCAAAGTCAATTTAATCGTAATCTGTACATTTAATCATGCTACAATCTTTAGCAAAGTTGTTCCACATGAGCCGACGAAGGTTTCTTAGTTGGTATGAAGAAATTTCGACAGGTGGCGCTACTGAAATTTACTCAAAGTCAATTTAATCGTATGCTGTACATTTAATCATGATATAATCTTCAGCAAAGTTGTTACGGATAAGCCGAAGAAGGTTTATGAATTGGAATAAGCAAAGTCCGACAGGTGGCGCCACAGAAAACTACTCAAAATGAATTAAATCGTAAACTGTGCATTTGATCAGACTATAATCTTTAGCAAAGTTGTTGCGCATGAGTCGACAGAGGTTTCTGTTGATATGAATAATTTCCAAAATTATTCAAAATGAGTTAAACTGTAAACTATGCAAACTATGTGTTGGTCGGACAAAATATATCAAATAATTCAAAATTAACTGAATATTTCTACAATGTCTTTCCTCTAAATTTATTTTAGCACTTTATAATATAAAATATATAAAAACTTTAAAATTTTCCTCAAAATGCTTATCATAAAGCTCCGAGCAAGGCTCGGTCTACCAGGTACTGAATTTATTAAACTTCCATACATTGATTTGCCGTATGGTCCCTTAACAAATCCCATAAATATGAGAGTATACCGCTTTTACACTAATTCGAAAACAATTAATGGAGACGATTATCCAATAAGAAAAAGCAAAGGCACACACACGTACTCATGAAAAATATGTTTGTTTGTTTGTGCGTTTATGTGTTTTTTTTTGTTCTTTACCCACTTTAATTTCACTTTTGACAGAAAAAATTTATGGAGTGCTATACCTTTATATTATAAGACTTTATATACTATATTATAGTCTTGTATATATCTGCCGAAAATATTAGAGCTCTCCTTGCCAGTGTGCAGGAAAATCTAAGACAGTCGATTTCGCTTCCTTGAGTGATGTATCCTATTTTAGTTTATGGTCATCTTAAGTAAGAGTGATATGAATAGGCTACCGATATCGTGCAATATGAAAAGATAAGACCATTTATTTTGTGGGAATTTCTTATGTCTCATGTTTATGCAATCAAGCCATAATTATAGGGAGCTCTAACAGCCAAGATAACCCATGCTATGGCAAATTTTTACCTTTTTTAAGAGCCAGATACACAGAAAATTGGACCTCTTTAATGCATTCCAACTAAAAATTCATGGCTGAAATTTGAACGATGTATAATCAGAGGTCGGCATAAAAAGAACAGAACAAAAAATCGTCGGCAGAGTTGCCGTTTTGTATACTTTTAACTAAAATAGGTATTTTTTGAATCAAAAAATTTTATATCAAAAATTATTCTATAGAAATTTTAGTTTTGTTAAAAATTTTTCTATAGATTTTTTTTAACAAAAGCTTTTCTCTATATTTTTTTATCAAAACATTTTTTTTAGAAATTTTTTTTAACAAAAATTTTTCTATAGAAATTTTACCCAAAATTTTTCTATAGAATTTTTATAAAAATTATTTCTATAGAAAAATTTTTTATCAAAAATTTTCTTATAGAAAATTTTTTTTTTATCAAAAATTTTTCTATAGAAAATTTTTCTGTCAAAAAATTTTTTATAGACATTTTTTTTTATCATAATTTTTTTTTTAAATATTTTTATCAAAATTTTTTTTTACCAAAAATTTTCTATAGAAAATTTTTCTGTCAAAAAATTTTTTATAGAAAATTTTTTTTATCATAATTTTTTTTTTTATATATTTTTATCAAAAGTTTTTTTATAGAAAATTTTTTCATCAAAAATTTTTCTATAGAAAATTTTTTCATCAAAAATTTTTCTATAGAAAATTTTTTTATCAAAATTTTTTCTATATAAAAATTTTTTTTATAGAAAATTTTTGTATCGAAAATTCTTCTATAGAAAATGTATTATCAAAAATATTTCTACAGAAAGTTTTTTCATCAAAAATATTTCTATAGAAAATTTGTCATCAAAAATTTTTTATTGAAAATTTTTTTCGTAGAAAATTTTTTATAGAAAATATTTTTCGTAGAAAATTTTGTTATCAAGTGTTTTTCTATAGAAAATTTTTTTATAATAAATTTTTCTTTAGAAAATTTTTTTATCAAAAATTTTTTTTTAAAAAATTTTTTTATCAAAAATTTTTCTATCGAAAATTTTTTTTATCAAAAATTTTTCTATAGAACATTTTTTTATCAAAAATTTTTCTATAGAACATTTTTTTATCAAAAATTTTTCTGTAGAAAATTTTTCTATAGAAAATTTATTTATCAAAAATTTTTAAAGAATTTCTATACAATTTTTTTCTATAGAAAATTTTTTTATTAAAAAATTTGTCTATCAACAATTTTTTTATAAAAAATTTTTGTATAGAAAAATTTTCTATCAAAAATTTTTTTTATAGACATTTTTTTATTAAACATTTTTTTCTTTGAGAAATTTTTCTATAGAAAAATTTGTATCTAACATTTTTTTTTTATCAAAAATTGTTCTATAGAAAAAATCAAAAATCTTAATATAGAAAATTTTTTTATCAAAAATTTTTCTATAGAATTTTTTTTTTGAATTTTATATAGAAAAATTTTCAATCAAAAATTTTTTTATCAAAACTTTTTCTAGAGACAATTATTTTTTCAACAATTTTTCTATAGAAATTTTTTTTATCAAAAATTTTTCTATAGAAAATTTAAAAAAAAAACATTTTTATCCAAAACTTTTCTATAGAAAATTTAGTTTATCAAAAATTTTCCTTAGAAAGTTTTTTTTTATCAAAATCATTTATCTATAAAAAATTTTTTTATAAATTTTTTTTTTTTATAAAAAATTTTTCTATAGAAAATTTTTTATCAAAATATTTCTTTAGAAATTTTTTATTAAAGACTTTTTTATAGAATTTTTTTTTTCACAAAAATTATTCTATATTTTTTCTGTAAAATTTTTCTAAAGAAAATTTGTTTATAAAAAATGTTTCTATAGAAAATTTTTCTATCAAAAATTTTTTTTATAGAAATTTTTCTATCAAAAATTTTTTTATAGAAATTTTTTTTATCAAAAATTTTTCTTTAAAAAATTTTTTTATTTAAAATTTTTAATGGAAATTTCTTTATCAAAAATTTTTCTATAGAGAGTTTTTTGATCTAAAATTCTTTTATCAAAATTTTTGCTATAGAAAATTTTTTAGTTAAAAGTTTTCTACAGAAAAATATTTCTATCGAAAAAAATTGTATCGAAAAGTTTTCGATAGAAAAAGTTATTTTATCGATAATTTTCCCGTAGAAAAAAATTTTATCTATAATTTTTCTATAGAAAAACCTTTTTTGAAAAAATTTTTCAATAGTAAAATATTTTGATCGAAAATTAATACAGGAAAATAATTTTAACAAAAAGTTTTCTAAAATTGAATTATCCAAAGAGACATTTTTTATAAAAAAAAATTTGCTATAAAACAAAAATTTATATCGAAGATATCTAAAAATACTTTTTTTTATCTAAAAATACTTTTTTTTATCTAAAAATACTTTTTTATCTAAAAAATATAAAATTGTTTAATATTAGAATTTATTTCTTTTTCGAAAAAAAAGATCCCAATTCGGTTACATTTATTTGAAGCAATGTTTACAAAAATAATAGTATCGTGGCAGCAATGTTCGAGATATATTTTGTTGCTATAAATTGGATTTTGATTTTGTTTCACGTATATTTTGTTTTTGTATTTTCTTTAACAAAGCGGCACCAGCCGACTTTGCTAACATCCAAATCCCAACTGAATGCTTTTAATACTCATTTTCACGAGTTCCATTAATGATTGTGATATTTTCGAAAATTACAAACAGACTTCGGCTTCTGGTGGTATGGGCTGCCTACGCCTGCTTATAATTACATCAATATGTGTTTCAATAACAACAAAATGCTTATGTTGATTAGTAAAGGGTCTTTTATTAAGCTCCTTAATTCTAATAAAACGAGGTACATATGTATGGAGCTTAATGAAAGACCCTTTACTAATATTTATGCTTAAGAGGACTGTAGTTTTATACTCTGACTATAGAAAGTCTTAGCTAAACTCTTACCTGATATAATCATGTCACCCCTTTCCGTTGTCCAATAGTTAATAGAAGCCGGATAGGCTTCTGTATGACACTCCAGTATAACATCCTGTCCTATATAGGCGCCCTCTAATTGATTTGGTATTGACAGCATTGGAGGAACTAAAATTACAATAGAAAACAATTAATAAAAAAAAAAAACTTTTTCTTAAATTTATTACAACGAAAAAAAAAAAAAAACTTTTATTGTTTTTTATACTTATTTGTTTAAATAAATAAAAAAAACTAAAATTTGTTCACTAAAACAAATCAACTCCTAATTGAAAAATCCTGCTTTTGTCATTTGATTTTCTTTACATTTCCCTACACTTTTGCACATTTTTAACTTGATATCGAAATAAGTTTAAGACAAATAGAAAATAGTTTTAATACCCAACACTCACTCATACATCGATAGTTTACTTATACATTTATACAAATTTAACAACGTCATCTAAATAACAATTAATAGCAGGAATTTTTTTTCTGTTTTTCTTTCTTTTTGTCTTTTTATATCGTTCTTTCCAATTTGTTATATTGTTTGAAAGGAATGAGAGTATGTGTGATAGTAATTTGAAGAAAAATTCCATTAGAAATAGAAAAAATCACAAGAAAAAAAAATAATTCGTTGTCAGTAACAATTTAGGTTAGGTTTATAGCATTGTAGTCTGGGAAGCAGACTAATTTGGACCCGAACCAATCTTTATTTATTTGTATTATCAAGATTGTTTATATTTTTATATTTGTATTTTCGTTGACACTAATTGCCAAGCTGGTTCCCGTCTGAGTCCGTGGCACAACACAATCTTAACTCAGGAATCATGGTCTCTTTTGCCAAACAGCCAAGGTAATATTCTATTTAAAGGAGGCTATATCCAAACTAACATTGGTTATTGCATATCAACTTCTTTCTTTGGCCGATCTCTTACTGCGAACTTATCTAAAGGAATTTTAGATATAAACATCGCACAGTGGTTTGAAACAAAAACAAAAGTGGTAAAAAATCTGTATCTTCTAACTTGTATGTCTGATTGCATCAGTATATATGAAATAGTTTTTAAGGATGACTCAAGTTTTCTAAATTTTTGATTTACGATTACCCTGTGATTACACAGAGTGAATCATTGTGCATCAAAGTAGACCACCTCAGAAGTAAAACAAGATTTTGGACTGTCTAGTTCTTTAAATTATTGTCCAAGATATTTAATTTTTCACATTCCAACAATTACGTTGCATATTTTTAGGAGTCATATAAAAAGACCTCGATCTTTTTTCCCTCTGGGTAATAATGTTTTTCCCAAAAAAATTAGCAATATGTTAAATATTTCAATAAAAAAAAACTACTTACATGATTTTGGTTTTTACTTACATTTATTAAAATTGTAAATATGTTAATGTGTGAGTACATTACAAAAGATGTATGTGTAAAACACAAAATGATTGTGGTTATGTTCTTAATATACATACATAACCAAATATCTTCTTAGCATGTGTGGGAATGTGGGTGAGGGAAAACATGTGTGAGAGTGCGGGAATGCAAGTACACATATACAAAATTCTTAATGTAATTAATGTAGAAAATGCAATATCTTTACATGAAAGTAAATACAAAGAATTTTATAGATGAACTTTGTTGAAAGGCAAACAAACGGGAAAACAACAAAGAAATAGAAAATGTGGAAGCAACATTAACAATGTAACGCACTATTTGTTGGAGCAGTCTTTAAATTATTTTTCTGCGAGACATTATTGCAGTGAAGAGAGTTAAAATTAGGGTGGTAAGTTATTAAAAGCTACAGATTGAACTCTAAAAAGGCTTATATTACATTTTGTCACATTAGTTATCATACTATAAATAAAGACAATAAACCAAACCCTCTAATGTAAAGAATTATATTGGTGTAAGCCGCTCTTATTTATATATCCCCCACTGTATTTTTGCTTCACCGACATAAGACATTCTTTGTTTAAGATTTTAGTTATAAGGCAAAAGCTTAAAAGAGATTTTACCGAACAGAAATTTGTAATTGACAGTAAATAATAGACTTTTTAATAAAATTTTCAGAGTAAACAATTTAACGAACCTTTTTTAAATAGAAACAAGAAGTTACAGTTTAGTAAAATAAACTTTAAAGAAAATAAAACTAAATAAGTCTTTACAAAAGAAAGATTTGTCTATAAAAAAGTTGGGGTTGGCAAGACTTTTCTTTAGAAAAGTAAAGGTTGACAAGACTTTTCTTTAGAAAAGGTGAAGGTTGGCAATACTTTTCTATAGAAAAGTTAAGGTTGGAAAGACTTTTCTATAGAAAAGTTGACGAAAGGAAGACTTTCCTATAGAAAATAGAAAAGTTGAAAAAAGGAAGACTTTTCTATAGAAAAATTTACGATAGGAAGACATTTCTATAGAAAAATTAACGATGGGAAGACATTTCTATAGAAAGGTGACGATAGGAAGACATTGCTATAGAAAAAGTTGACGATATGAAGACTTTTCTATAGAAAAGTGGACGATAGGAAGACTTTTCTATAGAAAAGTGGACGATAGGAAGACATTTCTATAGAAAAGTTGATAATAGGAAGATATTTTTATAGAAAAGCTAACGATAGGAAGACATTTCTATAGAAAAGTTGACGATAGGAAGACTTTTCTATAGAAAAGTGGACGATAGAAAATTTTCTGTAAAAAAGTGGACGATAGGAAGACATTGCTATAGAAAAGTTGATGATAGGAAGATATTTTTATAGAAAAGCTAACGATAGGAAGACATTTCTATAGAAAAGTTGACGATAGGAAGACATTTCTATAGAAAGGTTGACGATAGGAAGACATTTCTATAGAAAAGTTGACGATGGGAAGACATTTCTATAGAAAAGTTGACGAAAAGGAGAGTTGGGAAGACTTTTCTATAGAAAAGTCGACATTGGGAAGACTTTTCTATAGAAAAGTTAAAGATAGGAAGACTTTTCTATAGAAAAATTAAAAATGGGATGACTCTTCTATAAAAAAATTTCAATAGAAACACTTTTCTTAGAAAAATTGAAGATAGGAAGATTTTTTTGGGAAGACTTTTCTATAGAAAAGTTGAAATTGGGAGGACTTTTCTACATAACAGTTGACGTTTGAAAAACATTTCTATTGAAAAGTTGACGTTGGGAAGACTTTTCTATATAAAAGTTGACGTTGGAAAGACTTTTCCATATAAAAGTTAAAGATAGGAAGACTTTTCTATAGAAAAAATAAAAATGGGATGACTCTTCTATAAAAAAATTTCAATAGAAACACTTTTCTTAGAAAAATTGAAGATATGAAGATTTTTTTGGGAAGACTTTTCTATATAAAAGTTGAATATAGAAAGAATTTTCTATATAAAGCTTGAAAATAGGAAGACTTTTCAATAGGAAAATTGACGATAGGAATTCTCTTCTATAGATAAGTTGACGTTGGGAAGACTTTTCTATGTAATGGTTGAAGATAGGAAGATTTGTTTATAGAAAAATTGAAGATGGAAAGACTTTTCTGTAGAAAAGTTGACATTGGGAAGATTTTCCTGTATAGAATTTGAAAATAAGAAGACTTTCAATAGAAAAGTTGTTATTGGGAAGACTTTTATATAAGGGTTGAGGATAGGAAGACTTTTGTATAGAAAAATTGAAAAAAGGAAGACTTTTTTATTGAAAAGTTGACATTTTTAAGACTTTTGTGTATAAAGGTTGAAGATAAGTTGACGTTAGGAAGACTTTTTGTAAAAAAATTGATGTTGGGAAAACTTTTCTATAGAAAAGTTGACGTTGGGTAGATTTTTCTATAGTAAAATTGATGTTGGGTAGACTTATTGAAAGGGTTTAGATATATACTGCCAGTATTAATCACAGCTCATAACATTACCTTAATATTGTCGTCCAGTGTAGTTCTTGATTTAGATTTTCTCTTGAATTTAAACCTTATTTTTAATTATTTCCATTTAATTATAATATTTACATTTCACCAGATATTAATAAAACATTTCAGTCTCTATTATCATTCACTACTATCTCCCCAATTATAATTTCCTTCCACTCGACATATACAATATTAAAACTATTTGATATTAAAATTTTATCTCCAACCAGCCTGACCATTGTGCATTGTTTGAATTCAACTGTGGTTTTAATTCATAAACCAATAAAACACGTTATAACTTAACTTTAATTGCAATTTTCCTGCGGCATTAAAGTGTTTCGTAGTTTTGCTATTTTTCTGTTTTACCAATATTTTCATTAAATTTTCTATTTATTTTATTTGAATGTTTTTCGTTCGCCATTTACTTAACCACCTAGTTTTTTTTTTTTTTTTTTGTTGGAAAATTTTTGCACAAAATTACATTCCTTTTTTGGTAAAATTTTGGGTGTATGAGAGTGTGAATGTGCGTTTCTAGAAAAACGTGTTTAATCTAAATTGTTAAGGATTTCATTTAACAAAATCTGTTTTCATTAATGCTGCCAAATTTTTGGTACTTCCTTTGCCAGCCAATTTGTTTTTCCTCTTCCTATAGTAGAGCTCATAGCAGAGCTCAGTTGCACTATAATGCTCCCACATTCCTGTTAAATATATGGCTGTGGTTTTTCCAAAACGTTGAAAAAATGTTTTCTAGCTTTAATTTGTTGCTGTTTTTAGTTTTCTTCTAAAAAGCATACCTCAAAAATAGCATTAAAGTGTTAAATAAACATTGTGTGTTACCACAAAATGCAATAACTATTACTTAATATTTCAATTTAGTACAAAAGTTTAATACATATTCGTATTTATAGTAAAAGACCTATGATTATACAATATTCAAATTTAGCTAAAAATACCATTAGTGTCTTCTAACAGAGACTTATGAAGTTTGATAGTAAATAACTCATTTATCAGATCCATATATTTTTTTCGAATTCTTTATACTATTTAAAAGAACAACTGAACTCCTTACACAACAAACCATTCGTTTTACTGGTCACCTACTGTAGTCTTAAATTGATAACAAATACCCACATATAGATTGAATACAATTTGATTGTATGCGGTTCGAAATGGTTGAAAAAAAAAACTCTTACATTTAAACAAATTGAACTATTTTCTGCATTTAATGTTTGGTTAAATTTGTTGTACCCTTCACCACCATAGGTGGAAAGGGTATTATAAGTTTGTGCTGATGTTTGTAACGCATAGAAATATTTGTCTTAGACCCACCTTTTAGTATACCAATAGGCTTAGAATCACTTTCTGAGTCGATTTAGCGATGTCCATCCGTCTGGCTGGCTGGCTGGACCCCCATGTAAACCTTGTAATCAAACTACAGGTCGCAATTCTAAAGATAATTTGATGAAATTTGGCACAAATATTTTTTTTTGATAATGGGACCATGGCTATTGAAATTGGTCAAAATCGATCCATTATTTATGGTACCTCCCATAGGTCCCACTTCCCGGAATTGATATATTGGCCACAAATATCAATATTTTTTCATGACATTTAAAACAAATACTGCTTATGTAAACTTAAATCACTGTATCAAATTTCGTTTAAATCGGTCCACATTTGACCATAGCTCCCATACAAACTCTTCTTTAAAAACGCACTAAATGAGACAAAAAATCACTAAAACGCTCGTAAATCTAAAGATAATGAAACTTTTGAGTTAATTTTTTGCATACATAATTTTTGTAACAACTGTAATCAATTTGCCAAATTTCGAGATAATCGGTCCACATTTGAACCTAGCTCTCATATAAGTCCAAATGACGGAAACAGGTTGAGTATTTAAGTTTTGAGAAAATGTTTGTATGATGGCAAAATTTAGCAAATATTTGTCTTTATACAGGAAAAATAACACCTTTGACCTTAGTGGTGAAGGGTATCGTATGGTCGGCTTGACCGACTATTGCGCTTTCTTACTTGTTTTTTATCATTGTTATTTTTGATGGGACTGTATAGATTTGGTTTCGTTTTTGCTGTTATTGTAAATGTTGTTGTAGATGTTGCTACTAAGTAAATATTCCTGAATGATTTATTGAATTACATCAACAACAATTATTTTCTACTAATGAAATAGTTTGTTCAATTTTGTTGCAATAAGTGTTGGTTTGAAAGTGTACCCTACAAGAAATGACTGACTGAAACTAACACAGAGATAAAAAAATATCAACACATTGACACAAAATTCGTGTATGTATGTAAGAGTAAAACAACATTAATAATTTCAGTTGTTTCATTCTTGCATACATTTGAAAACTGACTTGAAAAATGAAAAATTAAAATTTTGTGAAGAGCGCCCAGAAAGATTCTACAAATTATAATTTTGTCAATTCTTGTATTTATTACAATTTCTTATGACAATAAAAAGCCAGTGTTATGGAAATCATATATTCCGAATAAGTTTCCTAGGATGATTAATGTTTAATTTTTAATATTCCATGTTTGTTTTATTATAGAGGAAGACCCCAACAAGCTCCTCCACCAAATGATGAGATGGGCCAAAATTAAGCCAACCAGGGCAATTGCAACCGCCTCAAATCTTAATGTTCAACAACAGCAACAATTGCAACAAAGTAATCAACCTAGCGGTCCTGGTTAAGTGTTTCAAACCCAATCTTTAAACGCTACCCAGTCCAGAACTGGTTCCTTCTTCCTGTCCACAAATGCTAGCATTAATGCAAAATTCAAATCAAAGACAACAAATGCGGCAATCTCCAAGTGCTTTAATCAATGCAAACATATTATTTAAATATGTTTTATAATATGTTTTATAATATGTTTTTACTACAAAAATCACCTGTGACCGTTTTATACATCAATACTGACTAGTCACTTGTGACCGATATATACATCAAGACTGACTAATCACCTGGGATCGATATATACATCACCGTTGATAGATAAAAACTATTAGAGTGAGCGGTTTGGATATACATATCTGGAGCCAGAATAATACATGTGTAAGAAAGAGATGCAAAATCACATGTATACAAAAGTTTCAGTCAGCTTTTTCATATTTGCCTTAATAAAATTATAGAAACTGCTGACTGATATATCAGTCAACAGTACCAGTCAGTTGATCGGTCAAATGACTGGTCATGTTCTTGTAGGGTACATATACTGTATTACATAGATTTTTGTAGACTTTTCAGAATTACCCAACTGTTCGCGAATCTGTTACTAAAAGGGTCACAATTTTTAAAATTTCCTAACATTTTACGTTCTATTTGTGTCCCTACTAAATATGTGGATTGAGGCTAAAATAGTATTTTTTTTACCAAAAGATGCCTAAACTTATCTTAACTAGAGGTATTCAGCCTTAATACGGTTGTCGAATATACGACTTCGACAACGACAGTTGGTACTAGATTAAAGAAAACATCAACACAATTTCAACATTAGTATACGATTCAGTACAAGTATCAGTACTACTACTGTCGTATAAAATAGTTCCTAAAAGCTAAAATCATTTTAGCACACCACGAAAATATGTGAAGCAAATAGTAAATTTATATATGAAATTTTGGAAATAGTTTTTGGTTTCAGTTTTTATTTAAATGAAAAGGTGAGAGGTGTCATATTTTATCATTGTTTAAAATAAAAATATGAATACGTTTCATATTTACTCCGAATATGATAATTAGGGGGGGGGAAAAAAAACTAAAAACTAAATATTAAATTAGTATTTTTGTCCCCTTTGGGCATTATTGTCACCTCTTAAACTACAGGTTTGAAAGTTGGGACATACATTTTTTGTCCTAAAATCGTTAGTATTCTATTAGTTAACAAGCCCTTGGTCTTTACGTCTACGGATTTTGCATTACATTACAAAGTAAAATTCATGACATGCATTTATTTAAAAGCCATAGACAAAAAAAAAACTGATTTTTTTTTACTTTTTAAATCAAGGCAAAAAACCGACACCAAAGTAATGGTTACAAAATAATGAAAATTGTTACTGATTTTAGTTCATTTAAACGTCAAATAGTAAATGTATACGGGTATATATTTAAACTTTTTACACAGATATTTATTTAATACTTACATTGTACCCTCAAATGGACTCGTTTGCTAATGGAGGGTGGGACACCATTCGAAGCCACACACAAGTAAGCGGCCATATGCAGGCGACTCACTTTCGTTATATGCAAAAGTTCACCATCGACAACATTAACTGCAAAGAGAGAAGGAAGACGAAAACGACATTTTTATATAATTTTTTTAATATTTAATTTAAATGTTGTAACATTTAGGAGGATATAAAAATTAATCGGTTTATTTTATTCTCTTCTTTTTTTTTCACTTTGTAATGTCCCGAATACTTTAAAAGCCATTAGGACTATGGCAAACATTAAATTTTTTTTGTTTGAATGTTTAAATTTAGGGCCCGTTCAATTAGTGTTTGAGTTGGAAAGTATTTGCAAATATATGTTAAATTCGTTAAAGTTAAAACTGGGTTTTTTGGCTTTAAATTAAATTCGGTACTGGATAAGTGTTTTAAATAATTAACTACTTAAAAAATAGAGACAATTAGACAATTGTCTAGTAAAATTTTAATTTAGTAATTAAATATGCAGAATTCATCAAATTGGCAATGATTGTAATCATATTGACGAATTAGAATAATAAGTCTTGGATACCGATTAAGTAAAGTGGACATTTACATACATACAACAACCATTGATATTTATGTAGCATTGATATTATTTAAGTTATAATTTAAGTTAATTTTTAGTTCTATTGACTCTATATTGTGTCATTTTAACACGTTCACACCGGCACTGCAATTCATGTTTCGCGCCCATATGCGATTGCGCTGAAAGCTTTTTGTTCCATCGGACGGGGCCGAACTAAATATTTCAACGAAAGATTATCGCACGGGAAAACGGTCTCCATGGGTTTGCATTTTTCTATCGATGCTATTGTGGTTATGTGTTTAGTATCTGTTAATTACGCACATCATTGTGCAACGTCATCTTTTGCTCATCATCGAACCACTGTGCAGAAAGAATTTATTCATTCTTCCATTCTCTGCTCCTTCTTAGAATTTCTACAATCTAGCAAGTGTATTCATTCGTCATGCACACTGATTGGTAGTACAATCATATGCGAGCCACCGGTGGTACGCGCCGCCTGATGAGACAATTCTGTGCGAGCTACCGGTGGTACGCGCCGCCCGATCAGGCAGATATGTGCGAGCCACCGGTGGTACACGCCGGCGTGAACGTGTTAAACACAGATGTTACTTTGTCTTAACTCACCATGTTCTCCTCCTATTAACATTTCTTCACCATCTTCTCTCCTCCACATGACATAGGGCTCGGGATAGCCTCTAGCTTTACACATTAAAGTGACATTTAAACCTTCACGTACCACCAAATCATTGCTGGTCATGCCCTCCACAATCATAGGTGGAACTGGAAGTATAAAAAAAGATAAAATTGAGATAAAAACATATGAAATGATTTAAGAAAAATAATTTAAAAAAAAAATTTTTTGAAGCTAATTTTTTAATTAACTTAAAATCTCGTTTCAACACTTACCCACTACTTGCAAATAACCCTTACGCGAACGCATTGGATCCGTATTCACCTGACACATATACCAGCCCCTATCACTTTCCTCCACCTCTTTTATGTGCAAATACCATGAGCGATGATCATTGTACGTCAGACTAATGCGATTATTTTGTGAGATAACATTGTGATGAATGGATAATATCGTTTGAGTATCTACACGGACCCAGGCGACCTAAAAGAAGAAGATAGTATAAAAGGTTCAGAAAAATCGTTACATTATAACTTCTGAAATAAATGAATTAGAATGTGATTGATGATAACGATTTTATTGAGTGACAAGACAGAACTATAAAGATTTACATCAAAAATTCTAATGATTGACTTGTTATTTCCATTTAAAAGAATTTGGAAAAAGTTGCAAGGGTTTCAAGTTTATCATAAAAAAATTAATTTTTACATGTCAAACAATCGATTATTCTAAATATTCTTCGTCCTCATGAACCAACCAAATCGTTTCATAAAGATCTCCAAAGAAATAAGAGCCTAGATAGTCCCCAAGTGTACGATAATGCGGTAAGTTTAGAGAAATTGTTTAATAGACTTCTACTCCTTCAACATAACCGCTTGCTTTCCCTTAATGCAGTGAATAGTTATGACAAACTCAAGCTAAGATACATCGGATCTTCATAGTGAGTGTAATAATATATCAATGAGTACCTACATCCTCCAAAAGACGTTTAGTTATTATTTGCCGAATTTCATGATTTCTCCCTAGCATTTGAAGTTTTCTATTGATTAAAGTTTTAAAGTTTTCAGAAATTTGACAAGAAGTTCCAATTATTATTAATAGACTTCTACTCCTTATTAATAGACTTCTACTCCTTCAACATAACCGCTTGCTTTCCCTTAATGCAGTGAATAGTTATGACAAACTCAAGCTAAGATACATCGGATCTTCATAGTGAGTGTAATAATATATCAGTGAGTACCTACATCCTCCAAAAGACGTTTAGTTATTATTTGCCGGATTTCATGATTCCTCCCTAGCATTTGAAGTTTTCTATTGACTAAAGTTTTAAAGTTTTCAGAAATTTTACAAGTAGTTCCAATTATTATACTCGTCTACTCTACAGTTCCCTGGTAAGTCCCTGTGGCCCAGTTACCACAGTTACATTTTGGGTACTAAGCTGGTGATCAATACCGTGTAGAGATTTTGAGCAATCCAGAACTAATGTTGAATTTAGTAAACAGGATCCAGAGACTCAAGAGAATACATTCCCCCCCACTGCTGTGAGAACTGTATTTCATCTTAACAAATCTGTTTCTCCTTAGAAGCCAGAATTTCGTTCTAAAAATATTGAAGTGATCTTGTAGCTTTCGGGATGTATTTAGTTGTAAGCCCTCAGGGTAAACCGAAGCCTGACTGATAATTGGTTCGAGATAGAAGTATAGAAGTAAATATACTTTACTCGGCCAAGAGCTCTTCATAGTAACACATCCCAATCAGGTTACCTAATAAACTTCTTGCCAATGGTGTCATGTCAGGTATAACGTTAGGGACTAGCTTTATTCTTAAATCTTACTACCGCAATTAGAGCATACGTGATACGAAGTGCAACCCTGATTCATTGACTTGCGATTAACTGAAGGCTTTTAGAACGTAGAGAAAAACTATTCATAGAATGACGTATGCCTAACATCTCGCAAAAGAGTCCGATATAAAAGGATGGTTAAGGCCCTATGCCCCACTGTGTGTCAAGGATAACAGAAAAACAAGAGGAAGACTTTCAAGTGTCTTACGGTATTCGGATTTCTGGAAAGCCCTACTACAGACAATAATACCGTATGGCATTAAACCGCTGTACATAACTAAACAATTCTCACTAGGGCGTCTCGAAAAAGAGTTCGCCGTGAATATGTGATTTCAACAAGACGGTGCCACATGCCACACAACTTGAGCGAATATGGCTTTATTGCAAGAGACGCATAATTTCTCGTCGTGGCAATATCAACTAGCCACCAAGATCATGCGGCTTAAAAACATTAGACATTTTTTGTGGGGCTACGTGAAAGTCAATGTTTATGCAGAAAAACCTTTAACTCTTGAACCAACACTCGTCATGTTGTGGCAGAAATACCGCCCATTATGTATCGAAAAGTGGTCGAAAATTACCTCAAAAAAATCAATGCTAGCAACATTTCGCGTATTGTTCATTTAAATGATGTAGTGTTTCACATATAATGTCAACGTTCAAACTTTATAATAAAAAAGAAATATTTATCATGAAAAAAAAATTTTATATGTGTTTTATTTGCATTCACTTTTGAAATCGCAGAAAGGATAACCCTTTATATATACATATATATATTGATTACACTTAAAGAAAAATATAAAGTTTTTTGTTCCCTAAAAGCATGCAATACAAATCGTTAATTTTAATTTGTATTGTGTGATCAAATTTAGCTGACTTAAAAATATTCCCTTGCTACTTATTTTGAAAACCTATTGTGCACTGTATTGTAATCGGAATTAAGCATATTTATATAGTTAAAGATTAGACACAGAGTATTGAGAAGTTCTGGTGGACTTAGTCCAGATAAAGAACTTCCTATACTAACAAAAATTTATCAATTGGTTACATTAAATAAAGGTTCTCTGAAAAACACGTTCTGTATTCGATATGCCTAAAAGCATACCACACTTTTTGATAAATATAAATGAGCTAAAAATATTTTTTTATACCCACCATCAAAGAGAATTAATTAATTAATATCCTTAATATTGGCTCAAAAACCAAAAACGATATATATTCTGAATCCTTATGAAATTCTAAGACGATTGAGCGATGTCCGTCTGTTTGTCTGTCTGTTGAAATCACGATAACGCCTAAACGAAAGGAGCTAGCTCACTGAAACTAAGTAAAACTATTCTTCATATCTGAGAAAATTTTGGTATTAAAATTGGACAAAATCGGTTCACATTTGACCATAGCTCCCGTATAACCTCGTCTAGGCTAATAAAATTTAATATATAGAAGTTTTACATAAGCTCTCGGCAGTATATAAAATTTCATCAAAATCGATTTACATTAAGCCATAGCTCCCATACAAAAAACTTACGAAAACAGCCTAAATTTCACCTAATATGCACTTAAATGCCAAAAAAGATAAAAGTATAAGCCCACACAATTTTTCACAAGAAAGTTCAATATCAATGCCAGCCAGTGTACAAAATTTTATCGCAATCGGTCACCACTTGACTATAGCTTAAATATAAAAAACTTACGGAAACACAAAAATTCAAAAAGAAAAGGGGGTTTATGTCCTTCTGTTCGTCAGATAAAAGCGTGATAGCTCCTTAACTACAAGAGCTAGTAAGACTAAAGGAAGTCTTATGTCAGCGTCGGCCAGTGTGCAAAATTTTGTGACAATCGGTCACCATTTGACAATGGCTCCCATATTAAAAACTTATGAAAACACAAAAATACATAAAGAAAAGGTTGTTTATGTTCGTCTATCTGTCAGATAAAAACCCGATAGCGCCTTAACTTAAGAGTTAGAGGGAGAAAATTTTACAAAATTATTTTGGATATCTTGAAAAAGTTATGTCTTGAAAATGGACAAAATCGGTTTAATTAGATAATGGTAAATTTAATATAAGGTAGAAACTCAATTGGGACGAATGACTAATTTCGTCCCGTACGACGAATTCGGCTTTAAAAATTCGTCTTGTACATTCGTCCATAGAACACATTTGGGACGAATAAACGTTGTTGACGCCATTTTTTTTTTCATAATCACAAACTACTCACACTTTCGTACATATCGCGCACTCACAACATTTGCAATTTTTTTTATTTTATTTTTTTTTTCGCAAGAAGAATATATTTAATTAATTTTATTTTAAATAATTATTTTTTTGTTTACAATTTATAAGGTGACCATATTTTACAAAAACACATACAATTTCTAATATTTTACAACAGAAATATAAATACAGCCACTCTAAACCAGTTTAAGTATGAAACACAATTGGAACGAACGACCAATTTTTCGGAACGAATATTCGTCATTAGAAATAGAAGATATGGGTTTATATGAAAGTGCTCACAATAGATGCGTACGACGAAATTCGTCGTGCGTATCGAATAGTGCGATAGGTTTATTTCTATTTCATACGCAGACGAACGACGACTAAACTGATTAAGAGTGGCTGTATTTCTATTTCTGTTGTAAAGTATAAGAAATTATATGTGTTTTTGTGAAATATGGTCACCTTATAAATTGTAAACAAAAAAATAATTATTTCAAATAAAATTAATTAAATATTTTCTTTTTGTGAAAAATTGAAAGAATAAAATAAAGAAAAATTGCAAATATTGTGAGTGCGCGATATGTACGAAAGTGTGTGTAATTTGTGCTAATGAAAAATAAACAAAAATGGCGTCAGCAACGTTTATTCGTCCCAAATGTGTTCAATGGACGAATATACAAGACGAATTTTTAAAGCCGAATTCGTCGTGCTGGACGAAATTAGTCATTCGTCCCAATTGTGTTTCTACCTTTAGTCATCGTTCGTCTGCGTATGAAATAGAAATAAACCTATCGCACTATTCGATACGCACGACGAATTTCGTCGTACGCATCTATTGTGAGCACTTTCATATAAACCCATATGTTCTATTTCTAACGACGAATATTCGTTCCGAAAAATTGGTCGTTCGTTCCAATTGTATTTCATACTATAATTGTAGTAGCTATGACGACAAAATTTAAAATAGGGAAGTTTTATTCAATTTTTGATCAGTTTATCAAATTTTATAGGAATCAGTCCATATTTGACATTAGCTTTCATATAAAAAACACTCACGGAAACCAATAGTTTTAGCAAAGGCCAGTTATATATATATATATAATACCCCGACAACATTCCAATTGGAACAAGGGGTACTTCTCTCAGACAATGAGCTGCATCAGATTCTATTTTTAGACTCATTGTAAGGGACCTACATTTTAACGCCGCCTCCGAACGGCAAATGCATTAGTTAGAGAAGTTTTTCATAGCCTTATAAACAACAACCAGTGGCTAGCTGAGTTATGAGGTGAACCTCCGCTTTTTAAAAATTAATTTTTTTCAAGTGGGTCTGACAGGGATTGAACTTGGGACCTCTGATATGCTAGGCGGATGACTAACCTGCTATACCACGGCGGTTCATAGCAAAGGCCAGTTAAAAGCTATTAAATTAGAAACTATGATAGCTATGTCCACTTTTGCAAGAATTTTGTTACAATCGGTCAACATTTGGCTATAATTCTTATATATATAACATCCCCTTTTTATATCTACATTCAAAAAGATTTGGAGGTACATTCATTATAATAAGATTGCACCTATGAAATTAGATAGGCATCAATCAATGTTCAGCCCAAACTTTATATATGATGGATGCATTAGGAACTCCTAACGAACTATATGGACCTGCCGCATTACTATTAACGTGTTAAGCCCAACTACATATTAAGCACAACGAAAAGTATTTAACAACTTATTAATGTAAAATTATACCCGGTTATGAGACCGAATTTTGATCAAAGTAAATACTGGGGAAACTATCGGGTGGTTAAATTTCAAGGGCCGATGTTGATTTTGAATAAAATACAAACTATTTAGAAAACTATTGTAATTTTATTTTATTATGATATATTGGTATTACTCAATTATGTACGGAACAAAATATTGGCCAAATGGGCGCTGCGACCACGGCGGCACACCTCCATACGATGGTCCAAATTTTCGACGACCCTGAGGCATAATGGAGGCTCTATGCCGTTAATGTGCCGAACTATCTCATCCTTTAGCTCTTGAATTGTTGCTGGCTTATCGACGTAAACCTTTTCTTTCAAATAACCCCAAAGAAAAAAGTCCAACGGTGTCAAATAAACATCGCCATTACGTGAGATAACACGGCCATTGAATTTGTTGCGCAAAAGAGCCATTGTTTCGTTAGCTGTGTGGCAGGTGGCACCGTCCTGCTGAAACCACATGTCGTCCACATCCATATCTTCCAATTCGGGCCATTAAAAGTTCGTTATCATCTCACGATAGCGAACACCATTCACAGTAACTGCCTGACCGGCCTCATTTTGGAAGAAATACGGCCCGATGATGTCGCCAGCCCATAAAACGCACTAAACAGTCACTCTTTGTGGGTGCATTGGTTTTTCGACAATCACTCTTGGATTCTCATTCGCCCAAATGCGGCAATTCTGTTTATTGACGAATCCACTGAGGTGAAAATGTGCCTCATCACTGAAGATGATTTTCTTCGAAAATTGATCATCCACTGTTGCCATTTCTTGCCACCATTCTGCCCATTCACGACGTTTGGAATGGTCTAGAGGCTTTAGTTCTTGAGCCAATTGCACCTTGTAAGCGTGTAAATGCAAGTCTTTATGCATAATGTTCATCAACGACGAGCGTGAGAGGTGCAATTGTTGGTCACGACGACGAGTTGAGGTGAACGGCTCTTCAGCCACACTAACGCGAACAGCAGCAATATTTTCAGCAGTACGAGCTATACAAGCATGCACTGGTGTTCCCACATCTTCTACAGACCCGGTTTGCTCTAATTTTTCCACGATTTTTGCGATTGTAAGCACATTTGGACGATCAAATTGACCAAAAAAATCACGAAGTGCACGATATGCATTTTGATTTGAACGCCCATTTTCATAATAAGTCTGGGTAACTTTAACACGTCGTTGGATTATGTATCTCTCCATGGCTCAAATTGAGTAAGTCTGAAATAGAGAAATGTCGAATAAAATTCGGAAAAAAACTTGACGTTTAGGTGTGGTTCACATTCAACATCGGCCCTTACAATTTAACCACCCTTTAGTAAGATATTTTTATATGTTGAACTTTAAAGCTATTGCAACCGAATTTAGTCCAAAGGTTTTACCAACAATACCAATTAGCTGAGCGATTTTTTCAGTTTTGGTCCACAGTTTGAATTAGCTGCACCCTTTTAGATATATGAGATATGTTTCTAAATTTAACACAACTTGATGGTGGGTATATAAGATTCGGTGCAGCCGAATATAACACTCTTACTTGTTTTAACTGATACTGGCAATAGTATAAAAAATTTATTATTATTTGAAAATTTTGATAAAGACAAATTTTAATAAATTTTAACTGAAGCGTTAACAATAAAATATATTAAAATGAAATTAATAACAAATTAAATCCCTTATAGAATATATAACAATCCTTTAAGTTGTAGTTTAATTAAAATTGACACCTGCTGGTTATTTAAAACATTTAGAATCTCTTAAAATGTTTATCGATATAATTCAGCAAATTTTTAAAATACATTATCCTTTAAGTTGTTTTCAATTAAATTTGAGTTATCATTTAATTAAAGCTTTACTTTATCAATATTACTTATATTCTTCAAGTTGTAATTACTTCTTTGAAATATTTGTATGTTTTGTATTTATGTTTTTATGTTCTAATGCATGTTTGTTTATATGTTTATTTATGTTTATATATATTTTGATTAATTGACATACATATTATCCAATTTGATAATAATGAATGACAAGTTTTGGCAAATACTCTGTAATGCAACCACTTTGTAGTTACATACTCTTTGAATTGCTGCTGTGTGAGTATCAAATATTTTACAATTTTGTATTTGCAACATGATGTTGCAATTACTGCTTATGTGTGTATATGAGTGTCTGATATGTGTGCAAGTGATGGTTATAATAAATATGTATTGATTGCGAACACAATTACCAAACACTAGATTTAGTTGAATTGTCTGTATGTGTGTGTGTACAGTTTTATTAAATAGTTTGTGTATAAACCTCAAATCCAAATAGTTGATTCCATATAGAGTTGATGGTTGGTTTCAGACAAATTTAACTAGTCAGACAGACTGATTGAATGACTGACGGTATGTCTATCTGTCGGTCTTTCAATCAGCAGTATTTACTAATTGTAACCCAGCAATATATAGTAAGTTTATAAAAAATATAACATACCTTTAGGAGTTGAAAGAAAAATTTCATAATTTTTAAGCATGCATTTAGACTTATACAAAATAAACAAAATTAATTCAGAATGTGGCATATCTTTACGGCTGAAGCATTAGCATTAAAAACTAGCATACTTTTAGGCTCCTCAATACAAACAATCCTAAAATTTTCTAGAAAACTATAATTACCTTTAAAACTTTGCTGGGTATTTCTCTAAATTTTACATTTAAATTATTGTGTGCTTGTGCATTACTATTGATATCAACATCAATTTTCATCATTATATTTCCACTCAGCATGTAGCTGAGTATATTTGAATACAAACTCGAACAAGTATTGACGTACTGAATAATTAATGTACTTTTTTTTAAGTTATTTCTTTTTCTGTTGGCTTCAAAAGTCATTTGGACTGAAAACTTTATGGCTTTTTTTGATACAATATTTGCTGGCATGACAATCAATCAATATTTTCTTATTTATTTAGCTACAAGAAATATTCTACTTAAAAACCTTCAATATAATAGTCAATGATAATTTGGGTTTTATTTGGTTAATTGCGGTTTTAATTTGTATCGTAAATGTTAAAGCTATAAAGTAAGAATAAAACTAAAAGCAAGTTTTTGGCCACAAAAGTTTGTGGTTTTCACAAAAGAGTCGTAATTAATATTTTGGAAGAAAACTAATTACCTTATAGCCTTTTAGGTTTTCTACAACACAAGCCAGGAGCGCGTCACGACCCACAGAGACGGTGACATTAGCAACGGGTTCGGCAAAGCGAGGCATATCGGCATCTGGAGTGAGAAGAAAATAATGGTATCAGTTTGAAATTTAACTCAAAAGTCAGTTATACAATACTCAAGATATAGACTATGACAAAGACTAAGAAATAGACGAAGACATAGACTAAGACATAGACTAAGACATAGAGTAAGACATAGACTAAGACATAGACTAAGACATAGACTAAGACATAGACTAAGACATAGACTAAGACATAGACTAAGACATAGACTAAGACATAGACTAAGACATAGACTAAGACATAGACTAAGACATAGACTAAGACATAGACTAAGACATAGACTAAGACATAGACTAAGACATAGACTAAGACATAGACTAAGACATAGACTAAGACATAGACTAAGACATAGACTAAGACATAGACTAAGACATAGACTAAGACATAGACTAAGACATAGACTAAGACATAGACTAAGACATAGACTAAGACATAGACTAAGACATAGACTAAGACATAGACTAAGACATAGACTAAGACATAGACTAAGACATAGACTAAGACATAGACTAAGACATAGACTAAGACATAGACTAAGACATAGACTAAGACATAGACTAAGACATAGACTAAGACATAGACTAAGACATAGACTAAGACATAGACTAAGACATAGACTAAGACATAGACTAAGACATAGACTAAGACATAGACTAAGACATAGACTAAGACATAGACTAAGCCATAGACTAAGACATAGACTAAGACATAGACTAAGACATAGACTAAGACATAGACTAAGACGTAGACTAAGACATAGACTAAGACATAGACTAAGACATAGACTAAGACATAGACTAAGACATAGACTAAGACATAGACTAAGACATAGACTAAGACATAGACTAAGACATAGACTAAGACATAGACTAAGACATAGACTAAGACATAGACTAAGACATAGACTAAGACATAGACTAAGACATAGACTAAGACATAGACTAAGACATAGACTAAGACATAGACTAAGACATAGACTAAGACATAGACTAAGACATAGACTAAGACATAGACTAAGACATAGACTAAGACATAGAATAAGACATAGACTAAGACATAGACTAAGACATAGACTAAGACATAGACTAAGACATAGACTAAGACATAGACTAAGACATAGACTAAGACATAGACTAAGACATAGACTAAGACATAGACTAAGACATAGACTAAGACATAGACTAAGACATAGACTAAGACATAGACTAAGACATAGACTAAGACATAGACTAAGACGTAGACTAAGACATAGACTAAGACATAGACTAAGACATAGACTAGGACATAGACTAAAACATAGACTAAGACATAGACTAAGACATAGACTTACGCATGTGCATAGACTTACGCATATACATAGACATATACTAAGACATACACTAAGACATATACTTAGAATTTAAGTTTCTTAAACTGTAGTGATTGATGTGAAATTAATTTTACGAGAAGTAGTTCAAAGCGAACAGTGAAAAAAGGACAAGCCTGCAAGACATCACCCTGGGCATTGCTCTGTTTTAAAGTTTTATAGCTTTAGTCATTTGTCTTATATTGAAAAAGAAACTAATAAAATATATTTTTTAATTTCACTTACCTTCCAACGAAGTCTGTGATTTATCACCCATGTGCATATGTTTTCCTGCAATGAAAAAGAACAGATTTTCTTATTAAATTCCTTTATATTTAAATGCTTTCTAAATTCAATTTATATTATAAGTTTTTCACTGCCAAAATTTAAAATATGAAATGATTTTTTCTAAAATTTCTTTTTTCGTTTCACACATAATACTTTTACCACCACCATAGCCACCAAAGTGTGACAGAAATTTATATTACAAAGCCACAGCAAATCCGTTTACTTAACACACTTTACTCGATATTGTTGTATATATTTATATATATATTGTTGCAACGTGCTGCAGCAACGAAAGCAAAATTGCTGGCATAGACGAGAAAAGAAAAGCAGGAAATGGAACGAGATAAAAATAAAAATAATTTTTGTCAGTAACATTTATTAAAAAATATTATAGACCACAAGAAAAAGTTAACGAAGCAAGGAGTCAACTCAAACCCCCAAATGTTACTGTTGTTATTCTGCTGCTCCAGCTTCTGTTGTAAATGATATGCTGCAGCTGGATGTGTGTCTAGCCTTTAAGGCACAGAGACTTTGTGCTGGGGCTTTGGGGGATATGTATATATTTATAGAGCAACATAGACTTCAGAACTTTTGGAAAACTTATACATAAATATATGTATATAAAAGGATATCCAAGTACAAGTGTAAGTGAGCATTGTCTTAAGTTCCCACGGGTACTAGGGATTGTGTTAAATATTTAAGACTATTTATATAAAATACTTAAATCAAATAAAATCTGCATTAAAAAAAGTTAAAATTTTTCTATAGAAAAATCTTGCTATCGAAATATTTTTTTATCGAAAATTTTTCTATAGAAAATTTTTTAGAAAATTTTTTTTAACGAAAATTTTTCTGTAGAAAAATTTTTTAACGAAAATTTTTCTATAGAAAAATTTTTTAACGAACATTTTTCTATAGAAAAATTTTTTAACGAAAATTTTTTTATAGAAAAATTTTTTAACGAAAATTTTTCTATAGAAAAATTTTTTAACGAAAATGTTTCTATAGAAAAATTCAAATATAGAAAATATAGAAAATTTCTTTCTCTAAACTTTTTGTATCGAAATTTTTTTTAATTTAAAATTTTTCTATAGAAAAATTTTGCAATCGAAATATTTTTTATCGAAAATTTTTCTAAAGAAATTTTTTTAGAAAATTTTTTTTGAAAATTTTTTTAGAAAATTTTTTTTTAGCGAAAATTTTTCCATAGTAAAATTTTTTATCGAAAATTTTTCTATAGAAAAATTTTTTATCGAAAATTTTTCTATAGAAAAATTTTTTATCGAAAAATTTTCTATAGAAAAATTTTTCTATACAAAATTTTGTTTTAATGAAAATTTTTCTATAAAAATTTTTTTTTATTGAAAATTTTTCCATAGAAACAATTTTTTTATCGAAAATTTTTCTTTAGAAAAATTTTTTTTTTGAAAATTTTTCTTTAGAAAAATTTTTTTATCGGAAATTTTTCTATAGAAAATTTTTTTATCGAAAATTTTTTTATCGAGAATTTTTCTGTAGAAAAATTTTTTTATCAAAAAATTTTTTATCGAAAATTTTTCTAAGAAAAATTTTTTTATCGAAAATTTTTCTATAGAAAATAGAAAAATTATTTTATCGAAAATTTTTCTATAGAAAAATTTTTTTATTGAAAATTTTTCTATAGAAAAATTTTTTATCGAAAATTTTTCTGTAGAAAAATTTTTCTATAGAAAAATTTTTTATCCAAAATTTTTCTATAGAAAATTTTGTTTTATCCAAAATTTTTCTATAGAAAATTTTGTTTTAACGAAAATTTTTCTATAAAAATTATTTTTTATCAAAAATTTTTTTATAGAAAAATTTTTTATCGAAAATTTTTCTATAGAAAAATTTTTTTATCGAAAATTTTTCTATTAAAAATTTTTTTATCGAAAATTTTTCTGTAGAAAAATTTTTTATTGAAAATGTTTCTATAGAAAAAATTTTAATCCAAAATTTTTCTTTAGAAAATTTTGTTTTAACGAAAATTTTTCTATAAAAAATTTTATTATCGAAAATTTTTCTATAAAAAATTTTATTATCGAAAACTTTTCTATAGAAAAATTTTTTTATCGAAAATTTTTCTATAGAATAATGTTTTTATCGAAAATTTTTCTATAGAAAAATTTTTTTATCGAAAATTTTTCTATAGAAAAATTTTTTATCGAAAATTTTTCTATAGAATAATTTTTTTATCGAAAATTTTTCTATAGAAAAATTTTTTAATCGAAAATTTTTCTATAGAAAAATTTTTTTATTGAAAATTTTTCTATAGAAAAATTTTTTTGTCGAAAATTTTTCTATAGAAAAATTTTTTTATCGAAAATTTTTCTATAGAAAAATTTTTTTATCGAAAATTTTTCTATAGAAAAATTTTTTTATCGAAAATTTTTCTATAGAAAAATTTTTTTATCGAAAATTTTTCTATAGAAAAATTTTTTTATCGAAAATTTTTCTATAGAAAAATTTTTTTATCGAAAATTTTTCTATAGAAAAATTTTTTTATCGAAAATTTTTCTATAGAAAAATTTTTTTATCGAAAATTTTTCTATAGAAAAATTTTTTTATCGAAAATTTTTCTATAGAAAAATTTTTTTATCGAAAATTTTTCTATAGAAAAATTTTTTTATCGAAAATTTTTCTATAGAAAAATTTTTTTATCGAAAATTTTTCTATAGAAAAATTTTTTTATCTAAAATTTTTCTATAGAAAATAGAAAAATTATTTTATCGAAAATTTTTCTATAGAAAAATTTTTGATAGAAAAAGTTTTCTATAGAAAAATTTTTTTATCGAAAATTTTCTATAGAAAAATTTTCAAGTTAAAAGCAAACGGCTTATAACTTGACGAAAGAATAATAGACCTACTGCTAAACTTATTCTAGAACCTCCTAAAAGTATGCAGCATAATTTATTTTCTCAATATTTCCTTGATTTTGTTTTGCAGAAGATGAAGAATCGTACCCTTATTATGTTACAATTTTAACCTTAAAATTGTACAGCTATCTCTTTTCCTAACCACCTGATATTTAGAGTCTTCCTGCCAAGTTCCTGTAGAGTACAAAACAAAATCAGCTTCAACTTAAACGCTCAAACCCTCTTTAACACACATACTTGCTTAATGTAAAAATTTAAGTAAGTTTTACTATAAAAGTTTAATTTTATAGGACTCTCCAAGCTCTTCAGAACAGGAAAAAACAATAGTAAAAAATATGAAACACAACAGTAACAGTTGTAGTTTTTTAAAACTACAGGGATCTTTGTATTTTTAAGAACAACTTTTATTGTTACCAAAAACGGTAACCAAAAGACAAATAAGAAATATGGAAACTGTATGAAGAAATGAATGAAGGAAATTCTTGTCATGACAGATGCAGGAATAAAAATGTATACAAAATCTTACAAATGTATATAAATGTGACTCTTACAAATGCAAGTTTGCGTTAGTGTATATATGAATATGTGTTTTTTTTTTAGAACAGATATTTACTAGTCTAAATGTCTTAAGTCTGCTGTTGTATTCAAGTGCAGCATTGTCTGCATTTTTTATGTAATTCTATTTGATTTTAACGTTTTTTTGTTGCCCAAAAACAAAAAAGAAACCTTTAAGATATAAATCACTGAAATTCCTTATGGAATATTTTAGTCTTTTCTTTTAGTTTTTGCCAGAAACAAATGAAATTTCTAGTTTTGAATGTTGTTATTAGATTACGGGTAATAAAATTATTAAATTTTATAAAATATGACATAATTTAAATTTGAAGTTAAGCAAATTTGGGTTGGAAAGACGGAAAGTAAATCAATAAAAGTTTTGTTTAGGGAAGGGAAACTTTAATATATTTTATAAAATAATGCAAATGAAAAAGCAATTTGTGACGTAGACTCTAACACAGACATGAACATCGACTAATAGAAAGTCTTAAAAAACAAGGGTTTAGACAAAGGCTTTGATGTGGGAGTACGAATAGAAACGAAACCTTTCGCAAGCATTTGTGGATTGTTAAGGCAATTGTAAGACAATTAGAAAAATTTTCGAGAAAAAAATTTTTCGAGAAAAAAATTTTTCGAGGAAAAAAATTTATTTCTCTCAAATTTTTCTATAGAAAAATTTTCGATAAAAAAATGTTTCTATAGAAAAATTTTCGAGAAAAAAATTTTTCTATAGAAAAATTTTCGATAAAAAAATTTTTCTATAGAAAAATTTTCGATAACAAAATTTTTCTATAGAAAAATTTTCGATAACAAAATTTTTCTATAGAAAAATTTTCGATAACAAAATTTTTCTATAGAAAAATTTTCGATAACAAAATTTTTCTATAGAAAAATTTTCGATAACAAAATTTTTCTATAGAAAAATTTTCGATAAAAAAATGTTTCTACAGAAAAATTTTCGATAAAAAAATTTTTCTATAGAAATATTTTCGATAAAAAAATTTTTCTATAGAAAAATTTTCGATAAAAAAATTTTTCTATTGAAAAATTTTCGATAAAAAAATGTAAATGTAAATATAGAAAAATTTTCTATAAAACAATTTTTCTATAGAAAAATTTTCGATAAAAAAATTTTTATATAGAAAAATTTTCGATAAAAATATTTTTCTATAGAAAAATTTTCGATAAAAAAATTTTTCTATAGAAAAATTTTCGATAAAAAAATTTTTCTATAGAAAAATTTTCAATAAAAATATTTTTCTATAGAAAAATTTTCGACAAAAATATTTTTCTATAGAAAAATTCGATAAAAAAATTTTCTATAGAAAAATTTTCGATAAAAAAATTTTTCTATAGAAAAATTTTCGATAAATAAAAAAATTTTTAACCTAATTTTTCAAAAAAATTTTCCTATAAAAACATTTAAGATAAAAAAATTTTTCTATAGAAAAATTTTTCTATAGAAAAATTTTCGATAAAAAAATTTTTCTATAGAAAATTTTCGATAAAAAAATTTTTCTATAGAAAAATTTTCGATAAAAAAATTTTTCTATAGAAAAGTTTTCGATAAAAAAATGTTTCTATAGAAAAATTTTCGATAAAAAAATTTTTCTTTAGAAAAATTTTCGATAAAAAAAAGTTTCTATAGAAAACTTTTCGATAAAAAAATTTTTCTATAGAAAAATTTTCGATAAAAAAATTTTTCTATAGAAAAATTTTCGATAAAAAAATTTTTCTATAGAAAAATTTTCGATAAAAAAATTTTTCTATAGAAAAATTTTCGATAAAAAAATTTTTCTATAGAAAAATTTTCGATAAAAAAATTTTTCTATAGAAAAATTTTCGTTAAAAAAATTTTTCTATAGAAAAATTTTCGATAAAAAAAAATTTTCTATAGAAAAATTTTCGATTAAAAAATTTTTCTATAGAAAAATTTTCGATAAAAAAATTTTTCTATAGAAAAATTTTCGATAAAAAAATTTTTCTATAAAAAAATTTTCGATAAAAAAATTTTTCTATAGAAAAATTTTCGATAAAAAAAAATTTTCTATAGAAAAATTTTCAATTAAAAAATTTTTCTATTAAAAAAAATGTTTCAATAGAAAAGTTATCGTTAAAAAAGTAGAAAATAGAATTAGATAGGGACTAAACATAGACTAAGACATAAGTAAGTATTCAAAAATAAACCTTTTAAATACATTGAAATGTAATATCCTGAACAATATCAGGCCACTTTAAGTTTCTATGCTCTCGTCTTTACAAATTAAATGTAAATAGTCTCAATGTCAAACATTAAAAAATAAAGAAAAACACAACAATATAAATATAAAAAAATACAACAAATACATACTTAAATAGAACAAGTACCTAATAATAAAATGTCACATATTTTTTTCTAAAATTACCTTAAATTAGGTAAATGTTCAAAAACTTTTACTCCTCCCCTTTTTTTAACATAATAAATAGACATAAATACATAAGAACTAACACACATTCATTAATATATAAATGATGTTTATTTGGGGTTTTTCTTTTATGTTAGATTTTGTTAGTGTTTGGGGAAAAAGACAAAATGCTTTTGTGTAGATGTCCGTGTATGTGTGTTAAATGCCAAATTTTCAAATTGTTTTCCTTCTCATTTCATTTTTTGTATAATTTTGCGAAAAAAAAAACAACAGACTCCCAGCACGCATAAATAAATTTGAGTTTTTCCTTTTTATTTTGTTATATTTTTCAGCCGAAAGAAAATTTTATAAAAAGAAGATTTTTATTTCAGTTACACTAATATTTAACCACAAGTTATTAGGAAAAGGCTGTATATGTATTTAAGCCACTTAGTGAAGCACATCACATCAAGTATCATTCAGTGTCTCGTGATATATGTAGTTGTTAAAACATACAACGAGAGAAGCTAAATAATATTAAAAAAGAGATATTAGGTCGGGGAAAAAGTAGAAAAGAAAAGAGGGTTTTAATTTAATATTGATATATAGGCAAGGCCAGCGACTATAGCATAGAAATAGACAAAGACTAAGACTTAGATGTACACTAGGACATAAGACAAAGACTAAGACATAGACAAAGGCATAGACTATGACATAGACTAAGACATAGACTAAGACATAGACTACGACATAGACTAAGGCATAGACTAAGACATAGACTCAGACATAGACTAAGACATAGTCTAAGACATAGACTAAGACATAGACTAAGACATAGATTAAGACATAGACTAAGACATAGACTAAGACATAGACTAAGATATAGACTAAGACATAGACCAAGACATAGACTAAGACATAGACTAAGACATAGACTAAGACATAGACTAAGACATAGACTAAGACATAGACTAAGACATAGACTAAGACATAGACTAAGACATAGATTAAGACATAGACTAAGACATAGACTAAGACATAGACTAAGACATAGACTAAGACATAGACTAAGACATAGACTAAGACGTAGACTAAGACATAGACTAAGACATAGACTAAGACATAGACTAAGACATAGACTAAGACATAGACTAAGACATAGACTAAGACATAGACTAAGACATAGACTAAGACATAGACTAAGACATAGACTAAGACATAGACTTAGATATAGACTAAGACATAGACTAAAACATAGACTAAGACATAGACTAAGACATAGACTAAGACATAGACTAAGACATAGACTAAGACATAGACTAATACATAGACTAAGACATAGACTAAGACATAGACTAAGACATAGACTAAGACATAGACTAGGACATAGACTAAGACATAGACTAAGACATAGACTAAGACATAGACTAAGACATAGACTAAGACATAGACTAAGACATAGACTAAGACATAGACTAAGATATAGACTAAGACATAGACTAAGACATAGACTAAGACATAGACTAAGACATAGTCTAAGACATAGACAAAGGCATAGACTATGACATAGACTAAGACATAGACTAAGACATAGACTACGACATAGACTAAGACATAGACTAAGACATAGACTAAGACATAGACTTAGATATAGACTAAGACATAGACTAAAACATAGACTAAGACATAGACTAAGACATAGACTAAGACATAGACTAAGACATAGACTAAGACATAGACTAAGACATAGACTAAGACATAGACTAAGACATAGACTAAGACATAGACTAGGACATAGACTAAGACATAGACTAAGACATATACTAAGACATAGACTAGGACATAGACAAAGACATAGACAAAGACATAGACTAAGACATAGACTAAGACATAGACTAAGACATAGACTAAGACATAGACTAAGACATAGACTAAGAGATAGACTAAGACATAGTCTAAGACATAGACTAAGACATAGACTAAGACATAGATTAAGACATAGACTAAGACATAGACTAAGACATAGACTAAGACATAGACTAAGACATAGACTAAGACATAGACCAAGACATAGACTAAGACATAGACTAAGACATAGACTAAGACATAGACTAAGACATAGACTAAGACATAGACTAAGACATAGACTAAGACATAGACTAAGACATAGACTAAGACATAGACTAAGACATAGACTAAGACATAGACTTAGACATAAACTAAGTCCTAGACTAAGACGGAGATATAATCTAATAAATAGACTAATGCATAGGCTATAACAGATAAATATACTAAATACATATACTAAATACTACATTATATGGTATCTTTTTTTCTGTCCTCTTAGAGCCTTAAGTGTATGTGTGCTTAAGTGTATAAGTTTTAGTTATAAAATAAATGTTAAATACATTAGCTTTAAGAGAGGAGTGCATAAATAATCATGTTTGTTTCTCCTGTTTTGTTAAAGTTTTTTTATTTATTTTATTTAGACTAAGACATAGACTAAGACATAGACTAAGACATAGACTAAGACATAGACTAAGACATAGACTAAGACATAGACTAAGACATAGACTAGGACATAGACTAAGACATAGACTAAGACATAGACTAAGACATAGACTTAGACATAAACTAAGTCCTAGACTAAGACGGAGATATAATCTAATAAATAGACTAATGCATAGGCTATAACAGATAAATATACTAAATACATATACTAAATACTACATTATATGGTATCTTTTTTTCTGTCCTCTTAGAGCCTTAAGTGTATGTGTGCTTAAGTGTATAAGTTTTAGTTATAAAATAAATGTTAAATACATTAGCTTTAAGAGAGGAGTGCATAAATAATCATGTTTGTTTCTCCTGTTTTGTTAAAGTTTTTTTATTTATTTTATTTTATTTTTTTATTATTCTCAGCAAATTATACCCTCAAGACTGTAAACGGTTATTTGCTTAAGTAGTTTCTTTGGCTGGCGGAGAAGCTATTTTGCCTGGTGGTTTTCCCGACTCCAAGAATCATTTTTGGGCAATTTCGTAAATAGTGCTTAACATATAAATTGAATTTATAATGTATAAATGCTGGGAGTTGTTGTTTTCGGTTTGCGGTATATAATTTTATTGACAAAAGTTGCAAAGAAAGTTTTATTAAAGATTTGCTTTAATATGAAGGCGGCGAGTATTTTGGAATGAGAAGTATTAATAAAAATGGGGGAAATATGATGTTTTAGTGAGTTTAGTTTTGATAACTGAATATGCGTTTATACATTTTATGAATTCAAAATAGAACTTGCTTGTCTTTAATTATAATTAATCCTTTTTGAGATTATATTCTCTTTAATAATAAAACCAATTGAAATAATTACACCTTAGCGTATACTTAATTTTCAACTAATTAAATATCACTTATACGCACCGCAATGCAATGTATTTAATTTAATAACTTTCCCCTTTTGAAATTTGAAAACTTTCTGTAAACAAAAAACTCTAAATTAAACAGAATTTTTGTGGAAAAAATTGCAAAGTTTTTTTCTCTCAAACTATGAAATGGCACGACAAAGGGAAAATGTTTTTAGTTTTATTTTTTATATTTTTATGAAGTAGATACTTTGAGTTTTGCAAACAAAACATGCCATGTGCACTCATAAAATCAAATGAAGTGCAAAAAAGGATAAACCTGGTACTTGGATGAAGGATAAGAGTCCTTTGGAAAAAAATGCAGACACAAAAATGTGGAAAAATTTAATATTTTTTAGCTCATTTGTCGTGCTAACACTAGAAAAGTGCAGAGGAAACAAAACCACATGTCAAAATAAAAACTAAATTTCTAGTTTTCAGCAAGAATTTAAGAAATTAAAAAAAAGGGAAAAAAAGTTTTTCAATGTTAAGTAAGTCTTAGTCTATGTCTTAATCAGTGTCTAAATCTATGTCTTAGTCTATGTCTTAGCCTATGTCTTAGTCTATGTCTTAGTCTATGTCTTAGTCTATGTCTTAGTCTATGTCTTAGTCTACGTCTTAGTCTATGTCTTAGTCTATGTCTTAGTCTATGTCTTAGTCTATGTCTTAGTCTATGTCTTAGTCTATGACTTAGTCTATGTCTTAGTCTATGTCTTAGTCTATGTCTTAGTCTATGTCTTAGTCTATGTCTTAGTCTATGTCTTAGTCTATGTCTTGTCTATGTCTTAGTCTATATCTTAGTCTATGTCTTATTCTATGTCTTAGTCTTTGTGTTAGTCTATGTCTTAGTCTATGTCTTAGTCTATGTCTTAGTCTATGTCTTAGTCTATGTCTTAGTCTATGTCTTAGTCTATGTCTTAGTCTATGTCTTAGTCTATGTCTTAGTCTATGTCTTAGTCTATGTCTTAGTCTATGTCTTAGTCTATGTCTTAGTCTATGTCTTAGTCTATGTCTTAGTCTATGTCTTAGTCTATGTCTTAGTCAATGTCTTAGTCTATGTCTTAGTCCATGTCTTAGTCTATGTCTTAGTCTATGTTTTAGTTTATGTCTTAGTCTATGTCTTAGTCTATGTCTTAGCCATATCTTAGTCTATGTCTTGTCTATGTCTTAGTCTATGTCTTAGTCTATGTCTTAGTCTATGTCTTAGTCTATGTCTTAGTCTATGTCTTAGTCTATGTCTTAGTCTATGTCTTAGTCTATGTCTTAGTCTATGTCTTAGTCTATGTCTTAGTCTATGTCTTAGTCTATGTCTTAGTCTATGTCTTAGTCTATGTCTTAGTCTATGTCTTAGTCTATGTCTTAGTCTATGTCTTAGTCTATGTCTTAGTCAATGTCTTAGTCTATGTTTGAGTCCATGTCTTAGTCTATGTCTTAGTCTATGTTTTAGTTTATGTCTTAGTCTATGTCTTAGTCTATGTCTTAGCCATATCTTAGTCTATGTCTTGTCTATGTCTTAGTCTATGTCTTAGTCTATGTCTTAGTCTCTGTCTTAGTCTTTGTGTTAGTCTATGTCTTATTCTGTGTCTTAGTCTATATCTTAGTCTATATCTTGTCTATGTTTAGTCTATGTCTTAGTCTATGTCTTAGTCTATGTCTTAGTCAATGTCTTAGTCTATGTCTTAGTCCATGTCTTAGTCTATGTCTTAGTCTATGTCTTAGTTTATGTCTTAGTCTATGTCTTAGTCTATGTCTTAGTCTATGTCTTAGTCTATATCTTAGTCTATGTCTTGTCTTAGTCTATGTCTTAGTCTATGTCTTAGTCTATGTCTTAGTCTATGTCTTAGTCTATGTCTTAGTCTATGTCTTAGTCTATGTCTTAGTCTATGTCTTAGTCTATGTCTTAGTCTATGTCTTAGTCTATGTCTTAGTCTATGTCTTGGTCTATGTCTTAGTCTATATCGTAGTCTATGTCTTGTCTATGTCTTAGTCTATGTCTTAGTCTATGTCTTAGTCTTTGTGTTAGTCAGTGTCTTAGTCTATGTCTTAGTCTGTGTCTTAGTCGTTGTCTTAGTCTATGTCTTAGTCTATGTCTATGTCTTAGTCTATGTCTTAGTCTATGTCTTAGTCTATGTCTTAGTCTATGTCTTAGTCTATGTCTTAGTCTATGTCTTAGTCTATGTCTTAGTCTATGTCTTAGTCTATGTCTTAGTCTATGTCTTAGTCTATGTCTTAGTCTATGTCTTGGTCTATGACTTAGTCTATATCTTAGTCTATGTCTTGTCTATGTCTTAGTCTATGTCTTAGTCTATGTCTTAGTCTATGTCTTAGTCTTTGTGTTAGTCAATGTCTTAGTCCATGTCTTAGTCTATGTCTTAGTCTATATCTTAGTCTATGTCTTAGTCTATGTCTTAGTCTATGTGTTTGTCTTTGTGTATGGCTTAGTGTATATCTTGGTGTGTATCTTAGTGTATGTCTTAGCCTTAATCTTAGTCTATATATTAGCCTATGTTTTATCTATATCTTAGTCTATTTCTTAGTTTAGGTCTAGTTTTTGTCTTTGTGTTGCTATTATTATAGTATTAGTGTAACATTTTCAAGTCCACTTTCCTTAATTCCATTAATTACAATGTTTTCCATTAGCCAAACTTGTCCCCTTTTATTATTATTTAATTTCTTTAAAACTTCTTGTTTTATATGTAAAGACCAATAAAATAAAAATGAAGAAAATAAGGAAAATATTTTGTACTTAAACATTCAATTATACTACGTGTCATTTTGTCCTGCTACTGCTGTCACTAGAAACGACTTGACAATCATAAATAATTACTTAGCAATGGCACATTAAAGGCGTGTTAAAAAAAAGGAGCAAAAACCAGGACACACAAACATAGGCAAAAAACAAACAAACATACATACAGACACACATACATTCAAAGTTATATCCAAACAAATCCTTTAAAGGGAGAAAGCAGGAAAAAACGAATTTAAATTGCAATTTATGCACGTACGAGAGAAGGTAACGTGTTATCTGAATTGAATAAAGAAGAGAAGTTAAATGGAAAACAAGTCTAGCAAATTGAAAGGATGTAAATAAACAGGCAAAGGACGAAGACGAAAAGAAAATAGGATATACAAATTTACCAAAGGGATGAGGAGATCATGGATGCAATAAAAGTTTAAGGAAAAATGTGAAAAGAAAACTTAAAACATAAGCAATTTTAAACAGTTTTAGGTTTTAAGTCTTTCTATAGGTTTTGTTTCAGATAAAGATGCATTTTCTTATTTCGGGAAAATTTACAAATTTCAACTAAGAAAAATTTATAAATTTTTGTCATGTATCAGTAGATAACAACGGGCTTTAAATGTTTAATAAAATTTTAGCAGAACTATTTCTAAGGGTACTAAATGTAATTAAAAGTTTTAACTTTTCTGCAAATTAATAAATGTTTTATGATGAAGATAGTTATTGTATTGTGCAAACTTAATCATGTTCATATTTACTTTTGTTTGAGTCTTTTGAAAGATACGCTGAAGGACGTGTTCAGTTTCTTTACGATTATAGGAATATCATTACGTTTATTTAATTGTCATATTTAAATCTTAACATGATATAAGCTAAAATCTCATCATGAAGTACATAAACATACACATACATATATCCACTCCGTATGTGAATAAAAGGCTTTTTACTCTTGTACGTATGATTAATATTTCAAAAAAAAGTAATAAAGTACAATAATCATATGTACTTGTATTACAAGACCTTTTAAAGCAAAATAATTGTATATATTTAGGCGGATGAATAAAAATTACTTTAAGTCGGTTTTTGGTAATTTAGAGTCGATCCACTCAAAGCTAGCTTGTCTTATCCAACTATACTCATTTAAAGCAAACATATTCTTTCTTATACTACCAAAATTTCAAATTCTTATTTTCAATTTAATTAAATTATTCACTTAAAATCACTAAAATTCCAAATTTTTCAATATTTTTAAAATCATTCGTTCTTTTAATCACAATTAATTTCATTTCTTCTTTTTTACGATCTTTGTTTTCACAATATTTGTGCAAGACAAATATTGAACAGGAGCCAAACATATTTACACACACACACACACACACATATACACCAACACATAGTTTTGCACACTTTGTTAATTTAAAAAGTAACAGGTAAAAATGCCTTTGGACATTTAAACTTGCCATCATTTAATATGGGTTTTTTTCTATGTAAATTCCGTGTTCGCCAATAAAAGCTACGTCAGATGATGTCATATTCATCACCAGCCACAGCCTTGTCGCCATCGTCCTGGGTCTGACAAATTTAAACAGCCATCATTGCTAACAAAAGTCTGTAGATGAATATGTGATATGCAGAAAAATATCTGTCATAGAGAAACTATATATATACATTAACATTTCTTTATAGCTTGAAAAGCACAGATGCATACAAACATGCAAATAATATTTATACAGATTTTTAAGTTTTAAATGAATATGCTCCTTTTTAAGCAAATAATAAAGGGTATATTGCAGGAATTGAGTGTGCTCCAAAAAAGATCCAAAAGCTGATACAAATTGATTCACTTTATTCAAAAAATGTATTTTTGATGAAAGGGAACTTTCAGAAATAATTTGTAGAAAACAAAAATAAATTTTTTTTAACCAGAAGAGTGGCAATCGATATAGATCAAAATGCAAGATTTTTCACAATAATTTGTGTAGCATATTTTTAGGATAATCTAAATAATATATAACATGTAAGATTAACTAAATTGCAAATTATTTGTCAAGACTTCCCCGACAAAAAAATAATCTCATTAGAACTTAATGTTTTTGCAAATAAACAGATATCAAATTTTACTATACTTTTTGAAAAATATATCATCATGAAAATACCTAAGGTATGTTATACAATATTAGCTTTAAAGTCTAAATTTTTGGTCGATATCGAATGCGGCGACTTCAAACTTAAAATCGAAAAACAACAGACCTAGAACAGAACTAGAACAGAGCTAGAATAGAACTAGAACAGAACTAGAACAGAACTAGAACTGAACAAGAACAGAACTAGAACAGAACTAGAACAGAACTAGAACAGAACTTGAACAGAACTAGAACAGAACTAGAACAGAACTAGAACAGAACTAGAACAGAACTAGAACAGAACTAGAACAGAACTAGAACAGAACTAGAACAGAACTAGAACAGAACTAGAACAGAACTAGAACAGAACTAGAACAGAACTAGAACAGAACTAGAACAGAACTAGAACAGAACTAGAACAGAACTAGAACAGAACTAGAACAGAACTAGAACAGAACTAGAACAGAACTAGAACAGAACTAGAACAGAACTAGAACAGAACTAGAACAGAACTAGAACAGAACTAGAACAGAACTAGAACAGAACTAGAACAGAACTAGAACAGAACTAGAACAGAACTAGAACAGAACTAGAACAGAACTAGAACAGAACTAGAACAGAACTAGAACAGAACTAGAACAGAACTAGAACAGAACTAGAACAGAACTAGAACAGAACTAGAACAGAACTAGAACAGAACTAGAACAGAACTAGAACAGAACTAGAACAGAACTAGAACAGAACTAGAACAGAACTAGAACAGAACTAGAACAGAACTAGAACAGAACTAGAACAGAACTAGAACAGAACTAGAACAGAACTAGAACAGAACTAGAACAGAACTAGAACAGAACTAGAACAGAACTAGAACAGAACTAGAACAGAACTAGAACAGAACTAGAACAGAACTAGAACAGAACTAGAACAGAACTAGAACAGAACTAGAACAGAACTAGAACAGAACTAGAACAGAACTAGAACAGAACTAGAACAGAACTAGAACTAGAACGGAACTAGAACAGAACAAGAACAGAACTAGAACAGAACTAGAACAGAACTAGAACAGAACTAGAAAAGAACTAGAACAGAACTAGAACAGAACTAGAACAGAACTAGAACAGAACTAGAACAGAACTAGAATAGAACTATAATAGAACTAGAACAGAACTAGAACAGAACTAGAACAGAACTAGAACAGAACTAGAACAGAACTAGAACAGAACTAGAACAGAACTAGAACAGAACTAGAACAGAACTAGAACAGAACTAGAACAGAACTAGAACAGAACTAGAACAGAACTAGAACAGAACTAGAACAGAACTAGAACAGAACTAGAACAGAACTAGAACAGAACTAGAACAGAACAGAACAGAACTAGAACAGAACTAGAACAGAACTAGAATAGAACTAGAACAGAACTAGAACAGAACTAGAACAGAACTAGAACAGAACTAGAACAGAACTAGAACAGAACTAGAACAGAACTAGAACAGAACTAGAACAGAACTAGAACAGAACTAGAACAGAACTAGAACAGAACTAGAACAGAACTAGAACAGAACTAGAACAGAACTAGAACAGAACTAGAACAGAACTAGAACAGAACTACAACAGAACTAGAACAGAACTAGAACAGAACTAGAACAGAACTAGAACAGAACTAGAACAGAACTAGAACAGAACTAGAACAGAACTAGAACAGAACTAGAACAGAACTAGAACAGAACTAGAACAGAACTAGAACAGAACTAGAACAGAACTAGAACAGAACTAGAACAGAACTAGAACAGAACTAGAACAGAACTAGAACAGAACTAGAACAGAACTAGAACAGAACTAGAACAGAACTAGAACAGAACTAGAACAGAACTAGAACAGAACTAGAACAGAACTAGAACAGAACTAGAACAGAACTAGAACAGAACTAGAACAGAACTAGAACAGAACTAGAACAGAACTAGAACAGAACTAGAACAGAACTAGAACAGAACTAGAACAGAACTAGAACAGAACTAGAACAGAACTAGAACAGAACAGAACTAGAACAGAACTAGAACAGAACTAGAACAGAACTAGAACAGAACTAGAACAGAACTAGAACAGAACTAGAACAGAACTAGAACAGAACTAGAACAGAACTAGAACAGAACTAGAACAGAACTAGAACAGAACTAGAACAGAACTAGAACAGAACTAGAACAGAACTAGAACAGAACTAGAACAGAACTAGAACAGAACTAGAACAGAACTAGAACAGAACTAGAACAGAACTAGAACAGAACTAGAACAGAACTAGAACAGAACTAGAACAGAACTAGAACAGAACTAGAACAGAACTAGAACAGAACTAGAACAGAACTAGAACAGAACTAGAACAGAACTAGAACAGAACTAGAACAGAACTAGAACAGAACTAGAACAGAACTAGAACAGAACTAGAACAGAACTAGAACAGAACTAGAACAGAACTAGAACAGAACTAGAACAGAACTAGAACAGAACTAGAACAGAACTAGAACAGAACTAGAACAGAACTAGAACAGAACTAGAACAGAACTAGAACAGAACTAGAACAGAACTAGAACAGAACTAGAACAGAACTAGAACAGAACTAGAACAGAACTAGAACAGAACTAGAACAGAACTAGAACAGAACTAGAACAGAACTAGAACAGAACTAGAACAGAACTAGAACAGAACTAGAACAGAACTAGAACAGAACTAGAACAGAACTAGAACAGAACTAGAACAGAACTAGAACAGAACTAGAACAGAACTAGAACAGAACTAGAACAGAACTAGAACAGAACTAGAACAGAACTAGAACAGAACTAGAACAGAACTAGAACAGAACTAGAACAGAACTAGAACAGAACTAGAACAGAACTAGAACAGAACTAGAACAGAACTAGAACAGAACTAGAACAGAACTAGAACAGAACTAGAACAGAACTAGAACAGAACTAGAACAGAACTAGAACAGAACTAGAACAGAACTAGAACAGAACTAGAACAGAACTAGAACAGAACTAGAACAGAACTAGAACAGAACTAGAACAGAACTAGAACAGAACTAGAACAGAACTAGAACAGAACTAGAACAGAACTAGAACAGAACTAGAACAGAACTAGAACAGAACTAGAACAGAACTAGAACAGAACTAGAACAGAACTAGAACAGAACTAGAACAGAACTAGAACAGAACTAGAACAGAACTAGAACAGAACTAGAACAGAACTAGAACAGAACTAGAACAGAACTAGAACAGAACTAGAACAGAACTAGAACAGAACTAGAACAGAACTAGAACAGAACTAGAACAGAACTAGAACAGAACTAGAACAGAACTAGAACAGAACTAGAACAGAACTAGAACAGAACTAGAACAGAACTAGAACAGAACTAGAACAGAACTAGAACAGAACTAGAACAGAACTAGAACAGAACTAGAACAGAACTAGAACAGAACTAGAACAGAACTAGAACAGAACTAGAACAGAACTAGAACAGAACTAGAACAGAACTAGAACAGAACTAGAACAGAACTAGAACAGAACTAGAACAGAACTAGAACAGAACTAGAACAGAACTAGAACAGAACTAGAACAGAACTAGAACAGAACTAGAACAGAACTAGAACAGAACTAGAACAGAACTAGAACAGAACTAGAACAGAACTAGAACAGAACTAGAACAGAACTAGAACAGAACTAGAACAGAACTAGAACAGAACTAGAACAGAACTAGAACAGAACTAGAACAGAACTAGAACAGAACTAGAACAGAACTAGAACAGAACTAGAACAGAACTAGAACAGAACTAGAACAGAACTAGAACAGAACTAGAACAGAACTAGAACAGAACTAGAACAGAACTAGAACAGAACTAGAACAGAACTAGAACAGAACTAGAACAGAACTAGAACAGAACTAGAACAGAACTAGAACAGAACTAGAACAGAACTAGAACAGAACTAGAACAGAACTAGAACAGAACTAGAACAGAACTAGAACAGAACTAGAACAGAACTAGAACAGAACTAGAACAGAACTAGAACAGAACTAGAACAGAACTAGAACAGAACTAGAACAGAACTAGAACAGAACTAGAACAGAACTAGAACAGAACTAGAACAGAACTAGAACAGAACTAGAACAGAACTAGAACAGAACTAGAACAGAACTAGAACAGAACTAGAACAGAACTAGAACAGAACTAGAACAGAACTAGAACAGAACTAGAACAGAACTAGAACAGAACTAGAACAGAACTAGAACAGAACTAGAACAGAACTAGAACAGAACTAGAACAGAACTAGAACAGAACTAGAACAGAACTAGAACAGAACTAGAACAGAACTAGAACAGAACTAGAACAGAACTAGAACAGAACTAGAACAGAACTAGAACAGAACTAGAACAGAACTAGAACAGAACTAGAACAGAACTAGAACAGAACTAGAACAGAACTAGAACAGAACTAGAACAGAACTAGAACAGAACTAGAACAGAACTAGAACAGAACTAGAACAGAACTAGAACAGAACTAGAACAGAACTAGAACAGAACTAGAACAGAACTAGAACAGAACTAGAACAGAACTAGAACAGAACTAGAACAGAACTAGAACAGAACTAGAACAGAACTAGAACAGAACTAGAACAGAACTAGAACAGAACTAGAACAGAACTAGAACAGAACTAGAACAGAACTAGAACAGAACTAGAACAGAACTAGAACAGAACTAGAACAGAACTAGAACAGAACTAGAACAGAACTAGAACAGAACTAGAACAGAACTAGAACAGAACTAGAACAGAACTAGAACAGAACTAGAACAGAACTAGAACAGAACTAGAACAGAACTAGAACAGAACTAGAACAGAACTAGAACAGAACTAGAACAGAACTAGAACAGAACTAGAACAGAACTAGAACAGAACTAGAACAGAACTAGAACAGAACTAGAACAGAACTAGAACAGAACTAGAACAGAACTAGAACAGAACTAGAACAGAACTAGAACAGAACTAGAACAGAACTAGAACAGAACTAGAACAGAACTAGAACAGAACTAGAACAGAACTAGAACAGAACTAGAACAGAACTAGAACAGAACTAGAACAGAACTAGAACAGAACTAGAACAGAACTAGAACAGAACTAGAACAGAACTAGAACAGAACTAGAACAGAACTAGAACAGAACTAGAACAGAACTAGAACAGAACTAGAACAGAACTAGAACAGAACTAGAACAGAACTAGAACAGAACTAGAACAGAACTAGAACAGAACTAGAACAGAACTAGAACAGAACTAGAACAGAACTAGAACAGAACTAGAACAGAACTAGAACAGAACTAGAACAGAACTAGAACAGAACTAGAACAGAACTAGAACAGAACTAGAACAGAACTAGAACAGAACTAGAACAGAACTAGAACAGAACTAGAACAGAACTAGAACAGAACTAGAACAGAACTAGAACAGAACTAGAACAGAACTAGAACAGAACTAGAACAGAACTAGAACAGAACTAGAACAGAACTAGAACAGAACTAGAACAGAACTAGAACAGAACTAGAACAGAACTAGAACAGAACTAGAACAGAACTAGAACAGAACTAGAACAGAACTAGAACAGAACTAGAACAGAACTAGAACAGAACTAGAACAGAACTAGAACAGAACTAGAACAGAACTAGAACAGAACTAGAACAGAACTGAACAGAACTAGAACAGAACTAGAACAGAACTAGAACAGAACTAGAACAGAACTAGAACAGAACTAGAACAGAACTAGAACAGAACTAGAACAGAACTAGAACAGAACTAGAACAGAACTAGAACAGAACTAGAACAGAACTAGAACAGAACTAGAACAGAACTAGAACAGAACTAGAACAGAACTAGAACAGAACTAGAACAGAACTAGAACAGAACTAGAACAGAACTAGAACAGAACTAGAACAGAACTAGAACAGAACTAGAACAGAACTAGAACAGAACTAGAACAGAACTAGAACAGAACTAGAACAGAACTAGAACAGAACTAGAACAGAACTAGAACAGAACTAGAACAGAACTAGAACAGAACTAGAACAGAACTAGAACAGAACTAGAACAGAACTAGAACAGAACTAGAACAGAACTAGAACAGAACTAGAACAGAACTAGAACAGAACTAGAACAGAACTAGAACAGAACTAGAACAGAACTAGAACAGAACTAGAACAGAACTAGAACAGAACTAGAACAGAACTAGAACAGAACTAGAACAGAACTAGAACAGAACTAGAACAGAACTAGAACAGAACTAGAACAGAACTAGAACAGAACAGAACTAGAACAGAACTAGAACAGAACTAGAACAGAACTAGAACAGAACAGAACTAGAACAGAACTAGAACAGAACTAGAACAGAACTAGAACAGAACTAGAACAGAACTAGAACAGAACTAGAACAGAACTAGAACAGAACAGAACTAGAACAGAACTAGAACAGAACTAGAACAGAACTAGAACAGAACTAGAACAGAACTAGAACAGAACTAGAACAGAACTAGAACAGAACTAGAACAGAACTAGAACAGAACTAGAACAGAACTAGAACAGAACTAGAACAGAACAGAACTAGAACAGAACTAGAACAGAACTAGAACAGAACTAGAACAGAACTAGAACAGAACTAGAACAGAACTAGAACAGAACTAGAACAGAACTAGAACAGAACTAGAACAGAACTAGAACAGAACTAGAACAGAACTAGAACAGAACTAGAGCAGGAACAGAACTAGAACAGAACTAGAACAGAACTAGAACAGAACTAGAACAGAACTAGAACAGAACTAGAACAGAACTAGAGCAGAACTAGAACAGAACTAGAACAGAACTAGAACAGAACTAGAACAGAACTAGAACAGAACTAGAACAGAACTAGAACAGAACTAGAACAGAACTAGAACAGAACTAGAACAGAACTAGAACAGAACTAGAACAGACTAGAATAGAACCAGAATAATACTGGAACAGAAGAAGTTCTAAAGTGAAAATTGAAAAAAAGCGTAAATATTGTTAAGCTTTAAACTTTTGTTATTTGAATTTTTAATGTTGATTTTCCCTTTAATTATATTGAACTTCAAAAATATTAAAATACTTTACTTTAGTAATTAAATTTGCACAATTTAGTGCTAAACTAATTATAAATTGATTTTAATTTCCCTTTGGCAAACAACTTTTTAACACGAAAACTTTCTAGACTTTAAATATTTCCCCTCCGCTTTAGGAATATAATGTAAAGTATAATTTTAATTGTTTTCTAAAATTCACAAGTTTAATAGAAAACCCCATTGCCTTTTCCCACAAAAAAGGGTTAATTGCTAACAAAACTCAAATGCTTAGCTATTGGTTGTTTTCTTCATCTTCATCGTTATCGATATTAATGAAAATTATCATCATGATTATAATATAAGAAAAATTAAGCCAACACAAGGAAAAGTTTTGAAACAGCTTTAAGGATTTTTCTCACTTAAAACAACAGAAAAATATGAAAATTAAGAAAGAGTTAAGAAAGCAAATACTTTTATGAATTAAGTTTTTTTGTTTAGACAAAACATTGATTTTAATTTTAATATTGCGGGTACAAAAGAAGGAAACGGAAGTAAGGAGGACTGGATAATAAAGTCAAAAACCTTAAAGTATAATAAAATGCGAGTTTTCAAAAAGGAAGGAAATATGATGTACAAAGGAAATGTTTAGTAAATAAACGGATACTTATTCTTTTATTTTGAATTAAGTATTATAATATAAATTATTGTCTTTCAAGTTGAAAAGTTAAAAAAATAAAAAAAGTTTTAAATTGTTTTTTTACTGTTAAGAGTGTGGGTACAAAGGAAATAGGCTGTGAATATAAAATAATTGCTGATAAGTAGAAAAATTGTTTCCTTTTTAAATGGAAAGCTTCCTTTATGGATTGAGAGGAAAAATTTGAAATTCTTTTGTTTAATTTCCTAAACATAACAAATAATTCTCATAATTCAATTTATTAGATAAAGTTATTTGCTTACGATATTTTATTAAACCCTTTCTTCCTGAGACCTTCCTTTAAATATCTTATAGTACAAAAACATTATAACTTTAATTCCAGACAATCTTTAATACACTTCATTAAATTTAATTGAAACAATCAAAATATTGTTGTTTATTGGTTTCCATTTGGCAAGAGTTGATGCAATGAAGCGTAAAATCCTTTAAATCCATTACGCCTTTCAACCATGATAATTTCAAAATTCATACAAAAACTCATTATTTTCGCCATAAAATTGAATATGAAGAGACCAAAAACAAGCATTTAAGACCCATTATAAGCCAGAGCCAAAAAATTGATAGAATTTACTTAAGGATGCAGAAGAGTCCCTTGAAAGAGGTCAAGGTCATTAAAGCTAGGAATTGTAAGTTCTAGTGCTGTTCTAGTTCAGATTTAATTCTGTTCTAGTTCTTTTCTGTGCTGTTCTGTACTGTTCTGTATATTCTGCACTGTTCTGTTCTGTACTGTACTGTACTGTACTGTTCTGTACTGTTCTGTTCTGTACTGTTCTGTACTGTTCTGTACTGTTCTGTACTGTACTGTACTGTACTGTACTGTACTGTACTGTACTGTACTGTACTGTACTGTACTGTACTGTACTGTACTGTACTGTACTGTACTGTACTGTACTGTACTGTACTGTACTGTACTGTACTGTACTGTACTGTTCTGTACTGTTCTGTTCTGTACTGTACTTTAATTTTGTTTTAGTTCTGTTTTAGTTCTGTACTGTACTGTACTGTGCTGTACTGTATTGACTGTTCTGTTCTTTTCTAGTTTTTCCTATTGTCAACTTTTCTATAAAAATGTCTTTCTTTTATCAACTTTTATGTAGAAATCAGGGACCGAAAATAACTGTTACTTTTGAATTTTTGATTAAAAAAAGCAACCGCAAGGAAATGTCGGAGAATAAAACCAAGTCGTGGACGAAATTTTCAAATGCGATGATTTTTAAAAATCTGATTTCTATTTTTTAGAAAAAAAAAATAACTGTTATTTTTTGATTTTTATTTTTTTGAGCAAAAATAAAAGTTATTTTTGAGCAAAAATAACAGGTATTTTTGACTTTTATTATTTCGATCATGAATAAAAGTTAGTTTTTGACTTTTATTTTTTCAAGGAAAATAAAAGTTATTTTTTGACTTTTATTTTTTCGAGCAGAAATAAAAGTTATTTTTTGACTTTTATTTTTTCGAGCAGAAATAAAAGTTCTTTTTGTTCTTGCAACCCTAATTATGATTGCGAAACTCAACTCCATTAATTTTTAAGAATACGCAAATTATTTTCACTGAAAAATTATCTTTTTTTGACATAAATTTTCAATAAATTTATCATGAATTTAAGAAAATGTAACTTTTATTTCTGCTCGAAAAAATAAAAGTCAAAAAATAACTTTTATTTCTGCTCGAAAAAATAAAAGTCAAAAAATAACTTTTATTCATGCTCGAAATAATAAAAGTAAAAAATAACTGTTATTTTTGCTCGAAAAAATAAAAGTTAAAAAATAACTTTTATTTTTGCTTGAAAAAATAAAAGTCAAAAATAACTGTTATTTTTTTATCGAAAAAATAAAAGTCAAAAAATAACTTTTATTTCTGCTCGAAAAAATAAAAGTCAAAAAATAACTTTTATTTTCTGACTTTTACAATAAAAGTTATAACAGTTACGGTCCCTGGTAGAAATGTCTTTCTATCATATACTTTTCTATAAAAATTTCTTCCTGTCGTCAACTTTTCTATAGAAATGTCTTCCTGTCGTCAACTTTTCTATAGAAATGCCTTCCTATAGCCAACTTTTCTATAGAAATAGTCGACTTTTCTATAGAAATGTCTTCCTGTCGTAAACTTTTCTAAAGAAATGTCTTAATATTGTCAACTTTTCTATAGAAATGTCTTCCTAACGTCAACTTTTCTATAGAAATGTATTCCTATCGTCAACTTTTTTATAAAAATGTCTTCCTATCGTCAACTTTTCTATAGAAATGTCTTCCTATCGTCAACTTTTCTATAGAAATGTCTTCCTATTGTCAACTTTTCTATAGCAATGTTTTCTTATCGTCAACTTTTCTACAGAAATGTCTTCCTATCGTCAACTTTTCTATAGAATTGTCTTCCTATCGTCAACTTTTCTATAAAAATGTCTTCCTATCGCCAACTTTTCTATAAAAATGTCTTCCTATTGTCAACTTTTCTATAGAAATGTCTTCAAATCGTCAACTTTTCTATAGAAATGTCTTCCTATCGTCAACTTTTCTATAGAAATGTTTTCTTATCGTCAACTTTTCTACAGAAATGTCTTCCTATCGTCAACTTTTCTATAGAAATGTCTTCCTCTCGTCAACTTATCTATAAAAATGTCTTCCTATCGCCAAGTTTTCTATAGAAATGTCTTCCTATCGTCAACTTTTCTATAGAAATGTCTTCATATCGTCAACTTTTCTATAAAAATGTCTTCCTATCTTCAAATTTTCTATAGAAATGTCTTCCTTTCGTCAACTTTTCTATATAAATGTCTTCCTATCGTCAACTTTTCTATAGAAATGTCTTCCTATCGTCAACTTTTCTATAGAAATGTCTTCCTGTCTTCAACTTTTCTATAGAAATGTCTTCCTTTCGTCAACTTTTCTATATAAATGTCTTCCTATCGTCAACTCTTCTTTAGAAATGTTTTCCTATCGTCAACTTTTCTTCAGGAATGTCTGCCTATCCTCAACTTTTCTTTAGAAATATTTTTATATCGTCAACTTTTCTTTAGAAATGTCTTCCAATCGTCAACTTTTCTTTAGAAATGTTTTCATATCGTCAACTTTTCTTTAGAAATGTCTTCCGATCGCCACTTACAGAAAACTATTTATGTTGTTAGCTTTTCTTACAAAAGCTGCTCCTTTTCTACTTTGTGCTGTAATGATATATTTTGTGTTTTAGTTCTTCCCAAGAGTAGGGTGCCTCCATTCCATTCTTCAATTTTGGTAATTCTGTTTCACTTTGTTGAAATATATGCATATATCCAATCCCTATTACGCACTTATCACAATCAAACAAATACCAAATAAATCAAATCAAACTAAAACATAACGAACAGAAATCCATCCAGCCACAACATACAACTCTCTATTATGTTGCACTTATAAAGTCTTTCTTAAATCGTTTTATATGTATTTGTGTGTTCATAAAACCATTTTTTTGGTAATACTTTTGTGTGTGTAAGTCTTTCGAAATGTTTTGGCTTTTTGCCAAAATAATGAAGAAAAATCGCAATAAACGGCTTAAAATTCAACATATACAAGCAAATAAAATATATTATGGACGATATATAAAATCCTGAATATTTTTTAATATATTGAGTTCGGCTTAAAGTTTATTATTATTTCTTGGGAAAGTGAATGAGAAACAATTTTGTTGAAAAATATTTCAATTTATTTGAGTTATTCATAGCAATGTTTGAAGAAGATGTCTATCAATATATAAATCTAGTACTCAGTTGTTGTAAAAATGTCATAACCCTAAAAGGGGAGTTCTTGATTATAGGTCTAATTATTTTAAAAACTATTTGAATTTAGTGGGGAAATTTTAAAAGAAAATCTTATCTTGAATAAGTGGAATAATTTAAAATGACTACTAGATCAGTATTTATTAACGTTCTTATCAGAACCAAAATAATTAAGTACACCCTGATTCTTGTAATTGATAGTAAGAATTTTATGATGATTCCTAAAGTTATACTCCTTACACTTAGTAGACTAAAGTCCCATTTAAAAATATTCCTGTTCATGCATTTCTTGCTTGGTTTTCATATGTCTGAGTTTACCCTAAAGTAGTTACTTGAGACTTTTCACAAAAATTCAATTTTACTGCCTTTATCGTTTAATATTATTTTGGTATTTTTTATACGTTTTTCTTTAGCATTTTCATTTTTAGTTTGTCTGTTTTTCAATCACAAGAGCTTAACGCCTTTCGATTTTTTAACATTTAAACACGAAATTTTATAGAAATGTTTTGGTTATAGATTTTTCTATGAGCTTTCAAAAACTAAGCAAAAAATATAAAATTCTTATTTTTAATGTTTTTTCGATTTTGTATATTTGTTCTGGGTATTTTTTATGAGCTTACGACGCGACTGGCAGCCAAATAAAAATAAAAAACAATTTTCTTTTTCTACATTGGAAAGAAAATGAAAAAAAGCGAAAAGTATTTCTTGTTTCCACTTAATAAAATTCGGATTTATAACGTGTTAAAAGAAATAAATTTTCACTTTTCTAAAAAAATAAACTTAAATTTTGTGAACAATTTCAAGTTTAACTTTAAAGGAAAAGATTTTAAACATAAGTGGACGACAGGAAGATACATCTATAGAAAAGTTAGGAAGACATTTCTATAGAAAAGTTGACGATAGAAAGACTTTTCTAAAGAAAATTTGACGATTAGAAAACTTTTCTAAAGTTTACGATAGGAAGACATTTCTTTAGAAAAGTTTACGACAGGAAAACATTTCTATAGAAAAGTTATAGATATGAAGACACGTCTATAGAAAAGTTGTCATAAGGAAGATATCTCTGTAGAAAAGTTGACGATAGGAAGACATTTCTATAGAAAAGTTGACGACAGGAAGACATTTCTATAGAAAAGTTGACGATAGGAAGACATTTCTATAGAAAAGTTGACGATAGGAAGACATTTCTATAGAAAAGTTGACGACAGGAAGACATTTGTATAGAAAAGTTGACGATAGGAAGACATTTCTATAGAAAAGTTGACGATAGGAAGACATTTCTATAGAAAAGTTGACGATAGGAAGACATTACGAAGAAATCGTCAACTTTTCTATAGAAATGTCTTCCTATCGTCAACTTTTCTATAGAAATGTCTTCCTATCGTCAACTTTTCTATAGAAATGTCTTCCTATCGTCAACTTTTCTATAGAAATGTCTTCCTATCGTCAACTTTTCTATAGAAATGTCTTCCTATCGTCAACTTTTCTATAGAAATGTCTTCCTATCGTCAACTTTTCTATAGAAATGTCTTCCTATCGTCAACTTTTCTATAGAAATGTCTTCCTATCGTCAACTTTTCTATAGAAATGTCATCCTATCGTCAACTTTTCTATGGAAATGTCTTCCTATCGTCAACTCTTCTATAGACATGTCTTCCTATCGTCAACTTTTCTATAGAAATGTCTTCCTATCGTCAACTTTTCTATAGAAATGTCTTCCTATCGTCAACTTTTCTATAGAAATGTCTTCCTATCGTCAACTTTTCTATAGAAATGTCTTCCAATCGTCAACTTTTCTATAGAAATGTCTTCCTATCGTCAACTTTTCTATAGAAATGTCTTCCTATCGTCAACTTTTCTATAGAAATGTCTTCCTATCGTCAACTTTTCTGTAGAAATGTCTTCCTATCGTCAACTTTTCTATATAAATGTCTTCCTATCGTCAACTTTTCTATAGAAATATCTTCCTATCGTCAACTTTTCTATAGAAGTATCTTCCTTATCATCAAGTTTTCTATAGAAATGTCTTTCTTTCTTCAACTTTTCTAAAGAAGAACAGTTGTCTTTAGGAAAAATGACGATATGAAGAGTTTTCTTTAAAAAAGTTGAAAATAGGTAGAGTTTTCCTTAGAAGAGTTGACATTAGGTAGAGTTTTCTTTAGAAAATTTGATGAAAGGTAGAGTTTTCTCTGGAAAACGTGACAAAATTTTGTGTTTTCTATTGAAAGAAAGACATTAGAAAGAGGTTTTTTGCTCACCAAATATCGATAAAGTAACTCACCTGAAAACATAAAGAAAAAAAATCTTTTAGTAAATTTTTTTGCAATATTTTTAAAATTATATATAAATATTTTTTTATTTTACTTAAAACAAAGACTGTCTTCGAGCTCAATTTTTTTGAGTCACAAAAATATAAACTTAGTGCAAAATTTATTGTATTTCTAGAAAGACTTCATTTCTCAAAAATACATACCCATTTAATTATTTTTCACTTTTATTTTGCCACAAATTGTTTACCCCTCCAGATTCTTTTTTATTTTTTCGTAATATAATAAATATTATTTTAATTTCTTTCTACCGCCATAATTAATGTTTTCCGTATTCCCCCAACATAATTCAAAATTATGTTATTTTTAATTTAGGGTTTAAGAAACAAAAGAAACTGGAGGTACAAAAAATTTGTTTCAAAATTGCAAAAGAAACTGAAAGGGAAAAAAAATGAAACAAATTTTAAAAGTTTTTTTATAACAACAACTTAATATATCTGAAGATAAAAAAGTTTGTCTACTTTTTTCCATTATTAAAAAATGGAAACATTTTTTTTCACTAAAATAAAAACCGTTTGGTCGAAAAGAAAAACTGGCCAAAAATGTTTTAAATAAAATATGTTAAGAGGAGTAAAGGAAAAAAAAAACTTTTAATGTTTTCTGTACTCGATTTTGCAAAAAGAAATGTTGTTACAAAGAAAATCAAGGAAAATGTAGTTATACATTTTGTTGTAACAAAGATGGAGACCTAAGGGAGACAAACTACCACTAGTGCATTCATCCATAGAAACCCTTAAACATTCAACAGTGGCACCTATCATATTGTACTATACATTTAATTTTATTTTTGACATTATTTTGTTATTTTTAAGCCACTGTGCTTTTAACAAATTATGTAGCAATTTATATTTATGAATTTAATAAAAATCTGCCAACATAAAAAAGACCCTAGAACAAAACATTGTTAAAAGACTAAGGAAACACACATTCTCCTGGGTATACAGATACCCCTACCTATCATTTCTTCTCAAGACTCGAGCCTTATTTGTACCAGCTTCTGTTGTCACAAAACTATGGAAATAAATGTAATGAATAAAATTTGAAAAGTAAAAGAATAAGTTAAAAAAAAAAATCTTGTCAAAAGGTTGTTGTCATTAATGTTTATGGAGGAAAATTAGTAACCCAGTTTCTTGTTTTTATGAGGTCCCTCAAGACACATAATTTTCGTTTTTTATATATCTTTGGCGTTGTCTTCATATACCTTTTTTGGCTTCAGCTAAAATGACCAGACGTTTGGTTTGTTTGTAGAATTTTTAAATAAAAGTTAAAAAATGCGGTTTGTTATCACTTAATTTTCATATAAACTAGAAAAAGGTGAGATGTTTTTCTAGTGCAAAAAGATATTCGTGGAGTTGAAAATGTTTTGAACTTGCTTTAGCAAATTTTGTGGGGAAAAGGCAATTACTTAAGAAATTTGAAAGAAATGAGTTTTTTTGGGCCATAATTTTCAAGGTCTTTAAATTTGAATGGAGAACGATTTTTAAGCTTTTGAGAGTTTATAATAGTTTTGAGGTGCTTTTGTTTAAAGCGTGTGGTAAAAATTAAAAACTTTTTTCTTGCTGTTTTATACCCACTATCAAAAAGAATGGGGGGTATATTGATATTGTCACTTCATTTGTAGTTTCCTTAATATTGGCTCAAAACCCAAAATTGATATTAATTCTGAAACCTTTTGATATGAATAAGCGATGTCTGTCTGTTAACTTTTCTGCAGAAATGTCTTCCTGTCGTCAACTTTTCTATAGAAGTATCTTCCTATCCTCAACTTTTCAAATGTCTTCCTATCGTCAACTTTTCTATAGAAATGTATTCCTATCGTCAACTTTTCTACAGAAATGTCTTCCTATCGTCAACTTTTCTATAGAAATGTCTTTCTATCGTCAACTTTTTTATGGAAATGTCTTCCTATCGACAACTTTTTTATAGAAATGTCTTCCAGTCGTCAACATTTTTATAGAATTGTCTTCCTATCGTCAACTTTTCTATAGAAATGTCTTCCTATCGTCAACCTTTCTATAGCAATATCTTCCTATCGTCAACTTTTCTATAAAAATGTCTTCCTATCGTCAACTTTTCTATAAAAATGTCTTCCTATCGTCAACTTTTCTATAGAAGTATCTTCCTATCCTCAACTTTTCAAATGTCTTCCTATCGTCAACTTTTCTATAGAAATGTCTTCATATCGTCAACTTTTCTATAGAAATGTCTTCCTATCGTCAACCTTTCTATAGAAATATCTTCCTATCGTCAACTTTTCTATAGAAATGTCTTCCTGCCGTAAACTTTTCTATAGAAATGCCTTCATATATTCAACTTTTCTATAGAAATGTCTTCCTATCGTCAACTTTTCTATTGAAATGTCTTCCTGTCTTCAACTTTTCTATAGAAATGTCTTCCTGTCCTAAACTTTTCTATAGAAGTGTCTTCCTAGCGTCAACTTTTCTATAGAAATGTTTTCCTGTCGTCAACTTTTCTATAGTAATGTCTTCCTATTCTCAACTTTTCGATAGAAAAGTGTTCTTATCGTCAACTTTTTTATAGAAATGTCTTCCTATTGTCAACTTTTCTATAGGAATGGGTTCATATCGTCAAATTTCTATAGAAATGTCTTCCTATCGTCAACTTTTCTATAGAAATGTCTTCCTATCGTCAACTTTTCTATAGAAATGTCTTCCAGTCGTCAACATTTTTATAGAAATGTCTTCCTATCGTCAACTTTTCTATAGAAATATCTTCTTATCGTCAACTTTTCTATAGAAATGTCTTCCTATCGTCAACGTTTTTATACAGATGTCTTCCATTCGTCAACTTTTATTAAGAAATGTCTTCCGATCGTTAACTTTTCTATTGGAATGTCTTTCTATCATTAACTTTTCTATAGAAATGACTTTCTATCGTCAACTTTTCTATAGAAATTTCTTCCTATCGTCAACTTTTCTATAGAAATGCCTTCATATCGTCAACTTTTCTATAGAAATGTCTTCCTTTCGTCAACCTTTCTATAGAAATATCTTCCCATCGTCAACTTTTCTATAGAAATGTCTTCCTATCGTCAACTTTTCTATAAAAATGTCTTCCTATCGTCAACTTTTCTATATAAATGTCTTCCTATCGTCAACTTTTCTATAGAAATGTCTTCCTATCGTCAACTTTTCTATAGAAATGTCTTCCTGTCTTCAACTTTTCTATAGAAATGTCTTCCTGTCCTAAACTTTTCTATAGAAGTGTCTTCCCAGAGTCAACTTTTCTATAGAAATGTTTTCCTGTCGTCAACTTTTCTATAGTAATGTCTTCCTATTCTCAACTTTTCGATAGAAATGTGTTCCTATCGTCAACTTTTTTATAGAGATGTCTTCCTATTGTCAACTTTTCTATAGGAATGGGTTCATATCGTCAACTTTTCTATAGAAATGTCTTCCTATCGTCAACTTTTCTATAGAAATGTCTTCCTATCGTCAACTTTTCTATAGAAATGCCTTCCTGTCGTCAACTTTTCTATAGAAATGTCCTCCTGTCGTCAACTTTTCTATAGAAATGTCTTCCTGCCGTTAACTTTTCTATAGAAATGTCTTCCTGTCGTCAACTTTTCTTTAGAAGTGTCTTCCTATCGTCAACTTTTCAAATGCGGTAATTTGGCCCCAGGTTATGAGACCGAATTTCTTTGAAAGTAAACACTAGTGAAACCACTTTACACTTCTAAATGTTGAACTACAAAGCTGCTGCAACCGAATTTAATCTAAAGATTTTACCAAGCATAACAATTTTTTTTTCAAATTTGGTCCACATTTTGCATTAGCTGCACCCTCATAGGTATATGAGATATGTTTCTAAATTTATCACAACTTGATGATGGGTATATAAGATTCGGTACAGCCGAATGTAACACTCTTACTTGTTGAGATATTTTCATTATCAAAAGTTAACCTTAATTCATAAAGTTTAAATAAACAAATCGGTTTCTAATTTATACGAATAATTTGCTTGAAAAGTGTATCTATGCGTATGATTAATAAATAATTCAATACTAATCTCCAAAATAATCATACGTCTTCATTAGCCATTATTATTGTATTAATAAGCATGTGTGTCTGTCTTTGCAAATACATACATATATTCCTTGAAACCAATGTAAATCTCTTTATACTAAGGCATTAATAGATAATTACCTTAACTAAATACTATATATTTCCAGAAACCAAAATTATCCCTGAGAATCTTTTCCACAAGACTTGGTATTACTATATACTATAAACTATAAATGTGTAAGTATTTTACCAGAAAAATAAAAAAATTCATATTATGTCTTAATTTTCTTTGTTTTCTTATGATATGCATTTAACCCCTATTTAGTTAAAGTTGAGAATATGCAAATGATTTCTACAGATATTTTGTATGAATACATATCAATGTTTATATTAACCTACCACCACTTAAACAAAATTCTTTTTCATATCATTTTTATACATAAGTATAATATTATGCCTAAGGTTAACTAAAGTGTTTAAGTGGTAATATCCGTTATTCCTTAAGTCTTACTATCGTTATTTGTACAACGAACAATAAATCCTGCAAACTCGTAAAACACAAAAAAATATAAAAAATTCGAACAAAAGGCAAAAAATTGCAAAAGTTTCTCATATAAAGTGCAAGAATTCTTGTTAACCTTTTGTATAGTTTTGAATAACTTGGCTTACAATAGCTGGAATTTTTTTGCAAATACCAACTCAACATAGTCTAGTTAGTCCATACACATATGCATGCATATGCAGATATAAAAATTAAGAAAAGGGCAGAAAACTAAGAATATTGAAACAAATTTATACCAATACGTAGAATAACCCATAGACTAAGATGTAGACTAAGATATAGAATAAGACATAGACTAAGATATAGACTGACATAGACTAAGACATAGACTAAGACATAGACTAAGACATAGACTAAGACATAGACTAAGACATAGACTAAGACATAGACTAAGACATAGACTAAGACATAGACTAAGACATAGACTAAGACATAGACTAAGACATAGACTAAGACATAGACTAAGACATAGACTAAGATATAGACTAAGACATAGATTAAGACATAGACTAAGACATAGACTGAGACATAGGCTAAGAAATAGAATAAGACATAGACTAAAACATAGACTAAGACATAGACTTAGACATAGACCAACCATAGACTAAGACATAGACTTAGACAAAGACTAAGACATAGACTAAGACATAGACTAAGACATAGACTAAGACATAGACTAAGATATAGACTAAGACATAGACTAAGACATAGACTGAGACATAGGCTAAGAAATAGAATAAGACATAGACTAAGACATAGACTAAGACATAGACTAAGACATAGACTTAGACATAGACCAAGACATAGACTAAGACATAGACTAAGACAAAGACTAAGACATAGACTAAGACATAGACTACGACATAGACTAAGACATAGACTAAGACATAGACTAAGACACAGACTAAGACATAGACTAAGACATAGACTAAGAGATAGACTAAGACATAGACTAAGACATAAACTAAGACATAGACTAAGACATAGACTAAGACATAGACTAAGACATAGACTAAGACATAGACTAAGACATAGACTAAGACATAGACTAAGACATAGACTAAGACATAGACTAAGACATAGACTAAGACATAGACTAAGACATAGACTAAGACATAGACTAAGACATAGACTAAGACATAGACTAAGACATAGACTAAGACATAGACTAAGACATAGACTAAGACATAGACTAAGACATAGACTAAGACATAGACTAAGACATAGACTAAGACATAGACTAAGACATAGACTAAGACATAGACTAAGACATAGACTAAGACATAGACTAAGACATAGACTAAGACATAGACTAAGACATAGACTAGGACATAGACTAAGACATAGACTAAGACATAGACTAAGACATAGACTAAGACATAGACTAAGACATAGACTAAGAGATAGACTAAGACATAGACTAAGACATAAACTAAGACATAGACTAAGACATAGACTAAGACATAGACTAAGACATAGACTAAGACATAGACTAAGACATAGACTAAGACATAGACTAAGACATAGACTAAGACATAGACTAAGACATAGACTAAGACATAGACTAAGACATAGACTAAGACATAGACTAAGACATAGACTAAGACATAGACTAAGACATAGACTAAGACATAGACTAAGACATAGACTAAGACATAGACTAAGACATAGACTAAGACATAGACTAAGACATAGACTAGGACATAGACTAAGACATAGACTAAGACATAGACTAAGACATAGACTAAGACATAGACTAAGACATAGACTAAGACATAGACTAAGACATAGACTAAGACATAGACTAAGACATAGACTAAGACATAGACTAAGACATAGACTAAGACATAGACTAAGACATAGACTACGACATAGACTAAGACATAGACTAAGACATAGACTAAGACATAGACTAAGACATAGACTAAAACATAGAATAAGACATAGACTAAGACATAGACTAAGACATAGACTAAGACATAGACTAAGACATAGACTAAGACATAGACTAAGACATAGACTAAGACATAGACTAAGACATAGACTAAGACATAGACTAAGACATAGACTAAGACATAGACTAAGACATAGACTAAGACATAGACTAAGACATAACTTAGACATAGACTAAGACATAGACTAAAACATAGACTAAGACATAGACTAAGACATAGACTAAGACATAGACTAAGACATAGACTAAGACATAGACTAAGACATAGACTAAGACATAGACTAAGACATAGACTAAGACATAGACTAAGACATAGACTTAGACATAGACTAAGACATAGACTAAGACATAGACTAAGACATAGACTAAGACATAGACTACGACATAGACTAAGACATAGACTAAGATATAGACTAAGATATAGACTAAGACATATACTTAGACATAGACTTAGACATAGACTAAGACATAGACTAAGACATAGACTAAAACATAGAATAAGACATAGATTAAGACATAGACTAAGACATAGACTAAGACATAGACTAAGACATAGACTAAGACATAGACTAAGACATAGACTAAGACATAGACTAAGACATAGACTAAGACATAGACTAAGACATAGACTAAGACATAGACTAAGACATAGACTAAGACATAGACTAAGACATAGACTAAGACTTAGACTAAGACATAGACTAACCCATAGACTAAGACATAGACTAAGACATAGACTAAGACATAGACTACGACATAGACTAAGACATAGACTAAGATATAGACTAAGACATATACTTAGACATAGACTTAGACATAGACTAAGATATAGACTAAGACATAGACTAAAACATAGAATAAGACATAGACTAAGACATAGACTACGACATAGACTAAGACATAGACTAAGATATAGACTAAGACATATACTTAGACATAGACTTAGACATAGACTAAGACATAGACTAAGACATAGACTAAGACATAGACTAAGACATAGACTAAGACATAGACTACGACATAGACTAAGACATAGACTAAGATATAGACTAAGACATATACTTAGACATAGACTTAGACATAGACTAAGACATAGACTAAGACATAGACTAAAACATAGAATAAGACATAGATTAAGACATAGACTAAGACATAGACTAAGACATAGACTAAGACATAGACTAAGACATAGACTAAGACATAGACTAAGACATAGACTAAGACATAGACTAAGACATAGACTAAGACATAGACTAAGACATAGACTAAGACATAGACTAAGACATAGACTAAGACATAAACTAAGATATAGACTAAGACATAGACTAAGACATAGACTAAGACATAGACTAAGATAAAGATTAAGATAAAGACTAAGACATAGAATAAAACATAACACATAAACTTTGACATTGAATAAAAAGTGAGTTGATGACTGCAGCATTAGTTTAAACCACATTTTCACAGTCCCTTGCGTCGTCTCTATTTTTACTGAGATTTACTGCACCATATTCTTGGTATTAAAAAAAACTGAATCTGTAAGCTCGAACATAATTGTATGTTATAAGCTTCAAAAAGAAAAATAAAAGTAAATCCTTATAAAGTGCACATTTGGATGTTTTCTATTTTTACTTTCCCTCTCTATCTCTTCTTTGCTCCTTATAAGTAGGCAAGTACTTTTATGCGGATATGTAAGTGTGTCCGTAAGTAGTTGTTATGTGAATTTTTAAACATGTATGTGAAAGCACTATGGGGTTTGATTATTCAAAAGCTATAATCATACGTAGCCTAGATAGAAATTCTTAAGTATGTGTAGCAGGTTAAAGACTAAGTTCAAATATTTTCCCCTTTAGCGTAAGTAAACCTTTTATATGAAAAGTGTTATGAAGGTTAGCAAATCTTTTTAGTTTATAGAAAGTTTTTTTTATTTTTCTTTAGTCTTTCTTTTCGAGCCACTGTTTATTATTTGAATTGTGTATTAGTATGTGAGAACAAAATGAAAATGTATGATGATTCTCTATATTCCATGAATAGTTTCTTGCATCCTTTAGTTTTTTTTCCTAATTTTCTATGCTCTATTATTTTTCAACTATTCCATTTTTAGGTTAAAATTTCTTTTAAGCACACATTTTTGTGATTGTTTATGTGTGTATGTCTGCTAGATTGTTCTATCTTTAATGAAACTTTATCCCTTGAGTGTTAAATATGGATAAATTTATGAGATTTGATTTTTTCGCAATAACCCACAAATATTATCTGGCTCCTGTTATAAACTGACAAATTCGTATAAATGGAAATATCAATTTTCATACTAATACAGACATGACTTAAATTAAAGTTTATATGTAAATACATATGTAATAAAATGCTTTCAAATAATATATATTTTGATCAATTTTTGCTTCTCATCAATGTCTTAAAGAGTGATGATTTCCTGTCGGTATAAATAGTTTTGTATTTAAGATAATGTTATATCATTTAAATTTCTAAATTTGTTGTCGTTTACTTTTTTCATGATTGTTTTTTAGACTTTTGTTTTTAATTGATTTCTTTAGTGTTTGCTTAAGTCCTAATGATTTCTAAATCTCTAAGGAAATTTAATATTTAATACTAATACTAATACCAATACTAATACCAATACCAATACTAATACTAATACTAATACTAATACTAATACTAATACTAATACTAATACTAATACTAATACTAATACTAATACTAATACTAATACTAATACTAATACTAATACTAATACTAATACTAATACTAATACTAATACTAATACTAATACTAATACTAATACTAATACTAATACTAATACTAATACTAATACTAATACTAATACTAATACTAATACTAATACTAATACTAATACTAATACTAATACTAATACTAATACTAATACTAATACTAATACTAATACTAATACTAATACTAATACTAATACTAATACTAATACTAATACTAATACTAATACTAATACTAATACTAATACTAATACTAATACTAATACTAATACTAATACTAATACTAATACTAATACTAATACTAATACTAATACTAATACTAATACTAATACTAATACTAATACTAATACTAATACTAATACTAATACTAATACTAATACTAATACTAATACTAATACTAATACTAATACTAATACTAATACTAATACTAATACTAATACTAATACTAATACTAATACTAATACTAATACTAATACTAATACTAATACTAATACTAATACTAATACTAATACTAATACTAATACTAATACTAATACTAATACTAATACTAATACTAATACTAATACTAATACTAATACTAATACTAATACTAATACTAATACTAATACTAATACTAATACTAATACTAATACTAATACTAATACTAATACTAATACTAATACTAATACTAATACTAATACTAATACTAATACTAATACTAATACTAATACTAATACTAATACTAATACTAATACTAATACTAATACTAATACTAATACTAATACTAATACTAATACTAATACTAATACTAATACTAATACTAATACTAATACTAATACTAATACTAATACTAATACTAATACTAATACTAATACTAATACTAATACTAATACTAATACTAATACTAATACTAATACTAATACTAATACTAATACTAATACTAATACTAATACTAATACTAATACTAATACTAATACTAATACTAATACTAATACTAATACTAATACTAATACTAATACTAATACTAATACTAATACTAATACTAATACTAATACTAATACTAATACTAATACTAATACTAATACTAATACTAATACTAATACTAATACTAATACTAATACTAATACTAATACTAATACTAATACTAATACTAATACTAATACTAATACTAATACTAATACTAATACTAATACTAATACTAATACTAATACTAATACTAATACTAATACTAATACTAATACTAATACTAATACTAATACTAATACTAATACTAATACTAATACTAATACTAATACTAATACTAATACTAATACTAATACTAATACTAATACTAATACTAATACTAATACTAATACTAATACTAATACTAATACTAATACTAATACTAATACTAATACTAATACTAATACTAATACTAATACTAATACTATACTAATACTAATACTAATACTAATACTAATACTAATACTAATACTAATACTAATACTAATACTAATACTAATACTAATACTAATACTAATACTAATACTAATACTAATACTAATACTAATACTAATACTAATACTAATACTAATACTAATACTAATACTAATACTAATACTAATACTAATACTAATACTAATACTAATACTAATACTAATACTAATACTAATACTAATACTAATACTAATACTAATACTAATACTAATACTAATACTAATACTAATACTAATACTAATACTAATACTAATACTAATACTAATACTAATACTAATACTAATACTAATACTAATACTAATACTAATACTAATACTAATACTAATACTAATACTAATACTAATACTAATACTAATACTAATACTAATACTAATACTAATACTAATACTAATACTAATACTAATACTAATACTAATACTAATACTAATACTAATACTAATACTAATACTAATACTAATACTAATACTAATACTAATACTAATACTAATACTAATACTAATACTAATACTAATACTAATACTAATACTAATACTAATACTAATACTAATACTAATACTAATACTAATACTAATACTAATACTAATACTAATACTAATACTAATACTAATACTAATACTAATACTAATACTAATACTAATACTAATACTAATACTAATACTAATACTAATACTAATACTAATACTAATACTAATACTAATACTAATACTAATACTAATACTAATACTAATACTAATACTAATACTAATACTAATACTAATACTAATACTAATACTAATACTAATACTAATACTAATACTAATACTAATACTAATACTAATACTAATACTAATACTAATACTAATACTAATACTAATACTAATACTAATACTAATACTAATACTAATACTAATACTAATACTAATACTAATACTAATACTAATACTAATACTAATACTAATACTAATACTAATACTAATACTAATACTAATACTAATACTAATACTAATACTAATACTAATACTAATACTAATACTAATACTAATACTAATACTAATACTAATACTAATACTAATACTAATACTAATACTAATACTAATACTAATACTAATACTAATACTAATACTAATACTAATACTAATACTAATACTAATACTAATACTAATACTAATACTAATACTAATACTAATACTAATACTAATACTAATACTAATACTAATACTAATACTAATACTAATACTAATACTAATACTAATACTAATACTAATACTAATACTAATACTAATACTAATACTAATACTAATACTAATACTAATACTAATACTAATACTAATACTAATACTAATACTAATACTAATACTAATACTAATACTAATACTAATACTAATACTAATACTAATACTAATACTAATACTAATACTAATACTAATACTAATACTAATACTAATACTAATACTAATACTAATACTAATACTAATACTAATACTAATACTAATACTAATACTAATACTAATACTAATACTAATACTAATACTAATACTAATACTAATACTAATACTAATACTAATACTAATACTAATACTAATACTAATACTAATACTAATACTAATACTAATACTAATACTAATACTAATACTAATACTAATACTAATACTAATACTAATACTAATACTAATACTAATACTAATACTAATACTAATACTAATACTAATACTAATACTAATACTAATACTAATACTAATACTAATACTAATACTAATACTAATACTAATACTAATACTAATACTAATACTAATACTAATACTAATACTAATACTAATACTAATACTAATACTAATACTAATACTAATACTAATACTAATACTAATACTAATACTAATACTAATACTAATACTAATACTAATACTAATACTAATACTAATACTAATACTAATACTAATACTAATACTAATACTAATACTAATACTAATACTAATACTAATACTAATACTAATACTAATACTAATACTAATACTAATACTAATACTAATACTAATACTAATACTAATACTAATACTAATACTAATACTAATACTAATACTAATACTAATACTAATACTAATACTAATACTAATACTAATACTAATACTAATACTAATACTAATACTAATACTAATACTAATACTAATACTAATACTAATACTAATACTAATACTAATACTAATACTAATACTAATACTAATACTAATACTAATACTAATACTAATACTAATACTAATACTAATACTAATACTAATACTAATACTAATACTAATACTAATACTAATACTAATACTAATACTAATACTAATACTAATACTAATACTAATACTAATACTAATACTAATACTAATACTAATACTAATACTAATACTAATACTAATACTAATACTAATACTAATACTAATACTAATACTAATACTAATACTAATACTAATACTAATACTAATACTAATACTAATACTAATACTAATACTAATACTAATACTAATACTAATACTAATACTAATACTAATACTAATACTAATACTAATACTAATACTAATACTAATACTAATACTAATACTAATACTAATACTAATACTAATACTAATACTAATACTAATACTAATACTAATACTAATACTAATACTAATACTAATACTAATACTAATACTAATACTAATACTAATACTAATACTAATACTAATACTAATACTAATACTAATACTAATACTAATACTAATACTAATACTAATACTAATACTAATACTAATACTAATACTAATACTAATACTAATACTAATACTAATACTAATACTAATACTAATACTAATACTAATACTAATACTAATACTAATACTAATACTAATACTAATACTAATACTAATACTAATACTAATACTAATACTAATACTAATACTAATACTAATACTAATACTAATACTAATACTAATACTAATACTAATACTAATACTAATACTAATACTAATACTAATACTAATACTAATACTAATACTAATACTAATACTAATACTAATACTAATACTAATACTAATACTAATACTAATACTAATACTAATACTAATACTAATACTAATACTAATACTAATACTAATACTAATACTAATACTAATACTAATACTAATACTAATACTAATACTAATACTAATACTAATACTAATACTAATACTAATACTAATACTAATACTAATACTAATACTAATACTAATACTAATACTAATACTAATACTAATACTAATACTAATACTAATACTAATACTAATACTAATACTAATACTAATACTAATACTAATACTAATACTAATACTAATACTAATACTAATACTAATACTAATACTAATACTAATACTAATACTAATACTAATACTAATACTAATACTAATACTAATACTAATACTAATACTAATACTAATACTAATACTAATACTAATACTAATACTAATACTAATACTAATACTAATACTAATACTAATACTAATACTAATACTAATACTAATACTAATACTAATACTAATACTAATACTAATACTAATACTAATACTAATACTAATACTAATACTAATACTAATACTAATACTAATACTAATACTAATACTAATACTAATACTAATACTAATACTAATACTAATACTAATACTAATACTAATACTAATACTAATACTAATACTAATACTAATACTAATACTAATACTAATACTAATACTAATACTAATACTAATACTAATACTAATACTAATACTAATACTAATACTAATACTAATACTAATACTAATACTAATACTAATACTAATACTAATACTAATACTAATACTAATACTAATACTAATACTAATACTAATACTAATACTAATACTAATACTAATACTAATACTAATACTAATACTAATACTAATACTAATACTAATACTAATACTAATACTAATACTAATACTAATACTAATACTAATACTAATACTAATACTAATACTAATACTAATACTAATACTAATACTAATACTAATACTAATACTAATACTAATACTAATACTAATACTAATACTAATACTAATACTAATACTAATACTAATACTAATACTAATACTAATACTAATACTAATACTAATACTAATACTAATACTAATACTAATACTAATACTAATACTAATACTAATACTAATACTAATACTAATACTAATACTAATACTAATACTAATACTAATACTAATACTAATACTAATACTAATACTAATACTAATACTAATACTAATACTAATACTAATACTAATACTAATACTAATACTAATACTAATACTAATACTAATACTAATACTAATACTAATACTAATACTAATACTAATACTAATACTAATACTAATACTAATACTAATACTAATACTAATACTAATACTAATACTAATACTAATACTAATACTAATACTAATACTAATACTAATACTAATACTAATACTAATACTAATACTAATACTAATACTAATACTAATACTAATACTAATACTAATACTAATACTAATACTAATACTAATACTAATACTAATACTAATACTAATACTAATACTAATACTAATACTAATACTAATACTAATACTAATACTAATACTAATACTAATACTAATACTAATACTAATACTAATACTAATACTAATACTAATACTAATACTAATACTAATACTAATACTAATACTAATACTAATACTAATACTAATACTAATACTAATACTAATACTAATACTAATACTAATACTAATACTAATACTAATACTAATACTAATACTAATACTAATACTAATACTAATACTAATACTAATACTAATACTAATACTAATACTAATACTAATACTAATACTAATACTAATACTAATACTAATACTAATACTAATACTAATACTAATACTAATACTAATACTAATACTAATACTAATACTAATACTAATACTAATACTAATACTAATACTAATACTAATACTAATACTAATACTAATACTAATACTAATACTAATACTAATACTAATACTAATACTAATACTAATACTAATACTAATACTAATACTAATACTAATACTAATACTAATACTAATACTAATACTAATACTAATACTAATACTAATACTAATACTAATACTAATACTAATACTAATACTAATACTAATACTAATACTAATACTAATACTAATACTAATACTAATACTAATACTAATACTAATACTAATACTAATACTAATACTAATACTAATACTAATACTAATACTAATACTAATACTAATACTAATACTAATACTAATACTAATACTAATACTAATACTAATACTAATACTAATACTAATACTAATACTAATACTAATACTAATACTAATACTAATACTAATACTAATACTAATACTAATACTAATACTAATACTAATACTAATACTAATACTAATACTAATACTAATACTAATACTAATACTAATACTAATACTAATACTAATACTAATACTAATACTAATACTAATACTAATACTAATACTAATACTAATACTAATACTAATACTAATACTAATACTAATACTAATACTAATACTAATACTAATACTAATACTAATACTAATACTAATACTAATACTAATACTAATACTAATACTAATACTAATACTAATACTAATACTAATACTAATACTAATACTAATACTAATACTAATACTAATACTAATACTAATACTAATACTAATACTAATACTAATACTAATACTAATACTAATACTAATACTAATACTAATACTAATACTAATACTAATACTAATACTAATACTAATACTAATACTAATACTAATACTAATACTAATACTAATACTAATACTAATACTAATACTAATACTAATACTAATACTAATACTAATACTAATACTAATACTAATACTAATACTAATACTAATACTAATACTAATACTAATACTAATACTAATACTAATACTAATACTAATACTAATACTAATACTAATACTAATACTAATACTAATACTAATACTAATACTAATACTAATACTAATACTAATACTAATACTAATACTAATACTAATACTAATACTAATACTAATACTAATACTAATACTAATACTAATACTAATACTAATACTAATACTAATACTAATACTAATACTAATACTAATACTAATACTAATACTAATACTAATACTAATACTAATACTAATACTAATACTAATACTAATACTAATACTAATACTAATACTAATACTAATACTAATACTAATACTAATACTAATACTAATACTAATACTAATACTAATACTAATACTAATACTAATACTAATACTAATACTAATACTAATACTAATACTAATACTAATACTAATACTAATACTAATACTAATACTAATACTAATACTAATACTAATACTAATACTAATACTAATACTAATACTAATACTAATACTAATACTAATACTAATACTAATACTAATACTAATACTAATACTAATACTAATACTAATACTAATACTAATACTAATACTAATACTAATACTAATACTAATACTAATACTAATACTAATACTAATACTAATACTAATACTAATACTAATACTAATACTAATACTAATACTAATACTAATACTAATACTAATACTAATACTAATACTAATACTAATACTAATACTAATACTAATACTAATACTAATACTAATACTAATACTAATACTAATACTAATACTAATACTAATACTAATACTAATACTAATACTAATACTAATACTAATACTAATACTAATACTAATACTAATACTAATACTAATACTAATACTAATACTAATACTAATACTAATACTAATACTAATACTAATACTAATACTAATACTAATACTAATACTAATACTAATACTAATACTAATACTAATACTAATACTAATACTAATACTAATACTAATACTAATACTAATACTAATACTAATACTAATACTAATACTAATACTAATACTAATACTAATACTAATACTAATACTAATACTAATACTAATACTAATACTAATACTAATACTAATACTAATACTAATACTAATACTAATACTAATACTAATACTAATACTAATACTAATACTAATACTAATACTAATACTAATACTAATACTAATACTAATACTAATACTAATACTAATACTAATACTAATACTAATACTAATACTAATACTAATACTAATACTAATACTAATACTAATACTAATACTAATACTAATACTAATACTAATACTAATACTAATACTAATACTAATACTAATACTAATACTAATACTAATACTAATACTAATACTAATACTAATACTAATACTAATACTAATACTAATACTAATACTAATACTAATACTAATACTAATACTAATACTAATACTAATACTAATACTAATACTAATACTAATACTAATACTAATACTAATACTAATACTAATACTAATACTAATACTAATACTAATACTAATACTAATACTAATACTAATACTAATACTAATACTAATACTAATACTAATACTAATACTAATACTAATACTAATACTAATACTAATACTAATACTAATACTAATACTAATACTAATACTAATACTAATACTAATACTAATACTAATACTAATACTAATACTAATACTAATACTAATACTAATACTAATACTAATACTAATACTAATACTAATACTAATACTAATACTAATACTAATACTAATACTAATACTAATACTAATACTAATACTAATACTAATACTAATACTAATACTAATACTAATACTAATACTAATACTAATACTAATACTAATACTAATACTAATACTAATACTAATACTAATACTAATACTAATACTAATACTAATACTAATACTAATACTAATACTAATACTAATACTAATACTAATACTAATACTAATACTAATACTAATACTAATACTAATACTAATACTAATACTAATACTAATACTAATACTAATACTAATACTAATACTAATACTAATACTAATACTAATACTAATACTAATACTAATACTAATACTAATACTAATACTAATACTAATACTAATACTAATACTAATACTAATACTAATACTAATACTAATACTAATACTAATACTAATACTAATACTAATACTAATACTAATACTAATACTAATACTAATACTAATACTAATACTAATACTAATACTAATACTAATACTAATACTAATACTAATACTAATACTAATACTAATACTAATACTAATACTAATACTAATACTAATACTAATACTAATACTAATACTAATACTAATACTAATACTAATACTAATACTAATACTAATACTAATACTAATACTAATACTAATACTAATACTAATACTAATACTAATACTAATACTAATACTAATACTAATACTAATACTAATACTAATACTAATACTAATACTAATACTAATACTAATACTAATACTAATACTAATACTAATACTAATACTAATACTAATACTAATACTAATACTAATACTAATACTAATACTAATACTAATACTAATACTAATACTAATACTAATACTAATACTAATACTAATACTAATACTAATACTAATACTAATACTAATACTAATACTAATACTAATACTAATACTAATACTAATACTAATACTAATACTAATACTAATACTAATACTAATACTAATACTAATACTAATACTAATACTAATACTAATACTAATACTAATACTAATACTAATACTAATACTAATACTAATACTAATACTAATACTAATACTAATACTAATACTAATACTAATACTAATACTAATACTAATACTAATACTAATACTAATACTAATACTTACTAATACTAATACTAATACTAATACTAATACTAATACTAATACTAATACTAATACTAATACTAATACTATCACTACTAAATCTCTTAATTAAATATTTTGGAAACATTAAAGTTTATTTCTTTATTTACAGATCAAACTGCCATTAAGAATTAGCGAGCAATCAATAAATTAACAATTTATTTAATAAAGAATTCTATGATCCACTTTGTTTTCTTAAATTGATTTACTAATACCAGTGCTAACAATAGGTTTTGTTGAACCCCTTTTCAAGTGTTTTTTCCCAAATAAAACAATTGTTTTGCTTCTAGACACTGTAATCTCTAGTATATTTTTCTCCCTTTTCCAATACCTCAATCGCAAATATATATCCAATATAATTTTCGCCTTTCTACTCTAAGGTTTTTAACCCCTTTGCACATAAAATTGTTAACACCCTACACGCCACTATAGGCATGAAGTTATGATAGATTTATGATGATGTTTGGAAGGCAACAAAAATTAATTTGACATCCATTTGAACTCATCTTTCAGCTGGTTGTGCTGTTGAGCTTGTGATCATGGTACACTTCCAGTTTTCTTTTAAAAAACTTCGGGTAGGTTCCTTAGTATTGTTTTCTAAAAATGGAGATTTCTACGCTTGGAATTTTTTTAAACTCTGAAAATGGAATATGGGTTTTGCAAAACTATTGCAATAGTAATTGTAACAGAATTGCATGGACAAATACTAATTGCTAACAATAAGTCTACATTTAACCCTAGCTTCCACATAAATCTTAATAAAGGAAATGACTTTAATCTCGAAAACAAAAATCTTTTATATAATAGTTAAGTTAATAGTTAAGTTAGCTAAAATATATTTCTATACATATATTTATTATTCTAAGCACTAAAAAAAACTATAAAAGGAACTTGTTGATAATATCTGTAGGGTGTCACAGAGTCGTTTTGGTATGACTTTAATACATTCCACATTTTTTCATTATTCTTTTGTTGTTCATTTTGTGTATAACTTCTGAAATGTGAAATCTTAATTAAGATTGATATGTTTATGTTCAGTCTTTACTTTTTTGTTACTTTTTGTTCTATTGAATACAACCTTAAGTAAAATAAGTGTTTATGTGATATTCTTAGCATGAATGTATGTGTGCGGTCACAGGATATGTTGTACTTGAAAATTCATGAAATTTTTAAGAGAATATAAGACAAATAATAGATACCCAACAATTTTTTCGACAAAGAATGTTCTGATCACCCAGTACCTCCTTGGTCCATTAAAAAAAAATGCAAAATCAACATATAAAATTTCACATAATTATATTCGTAGTTTACAATTTTGCCTAATAAAATTTTATAATTTTGTTTTTTAATGGGAGAACTGTTAGGAGATCAAGAAATTATGATACTTCCACTAAATGTGTCCACAAATCCCCAGAACTATATGAAGTAGGGTTGGATATCGCTGATTAATTGCTGCCATGAACGAGGTATGTTTTAAAGAATTAGGTACATTACTTCTCCTTTTTTGAAATTGATTTTGATTCACACAAATTTAGGCCAATTTTATTAAAATTAGCGGCTATTTAAGTAATTTTCTGAAAAGCCCTAACTTATTCCTAAAAATATATATTTTTAAATGAACTGTCTCTTATGTGTCGTTGCATTAATACTGTTACGTTTTTCCTTTAAAAAAGTGGAAGGAATTCTTTTTGCAAACAACCGTAATCAAATTAATTAAAACACTTAATTTAGTTTTACAAAGTAATATTTTTATTAACTTTAGAGTTAATCACTTACAACACACTTTCACAAAAACTGTAAACAAACTTCACAAAACTGCTTTACAAATACTCTTAGTCACACTGTTCTCTTTATACGCGTCTTAATTTAAACTGTTCCCACAATACTCGTCCATCGGCCTTATATAGTAGAGAAGAGACTTTCTAGCAATTTCTGCAGACGTAAACAAACAGCAGCTGTAGTTGATTACACAATGTGGCTTATGAAAGTTCATGTGTTTTCCACTACTTTCTCACATGATCAAGAACACACTTACGAACACACATACGTTGTACAAACAGATTATCTGAAGTTTACAGTAACAGAGAGTGAGAGAATGTAGATAAAAGAGAAACATGTTGTTATGCTCTTTACTGTACATAAGAGAAACATGTTGCTCTGCTTATTGACATAAACAGAATAACAACAACACCAACATTTCTGTTGGTGTGAACTTTGCACAATGGGACGGATAAGTTTAAAATTCGTCACAATACATAATAGAAAACTTTCGAATCTTAAAGTTGTCGGTTGGATGTATAATGATTTTTTATATTAAAGTTTTGTCTAAAGTTTTCTTTTTTGTCTAAAGTTTTCTTTTTTGTCGAAAGGTTTTCTATAATAAGCTTTCAATATCAAAAGATTTCTTATATGAAACAAATGTCAAAATATTTCAGATATAAAAATTTTTTTATATAAAACTTTCCTGTAGAAAAATTTCAATATCAAAATATTCTCCTATAGATAACATTAATGTCTAAAGCTTTCTAAAAAACTGTTTAAATTTAAAACTTCTTCTATATAAAACTTTCGATTTTGAAAGGATTAATATAATAAAAGGTATATTTTCTTATATTAAACTTTCCTATAAAGAACTTTCAATATCAAAGCTTCCCTTCAGGTAACACTTAATATAAAAAACTTTTAACTAAAAACATTCCATTGAAAAAGTTTTCCGAAAAAAACGATTAGAAATGTTTTGTATAAATAAACTTTTGATATTGAAAGATTCTCCATAAAAAACCTTGAATATGAAAAGATTTCTAATGTAAAACTTTTGTCTTAAAAAAATTAAATATTTCCTAAAGGTTACACTTCATATCCAAAGCTTTCTACTTAAACATTTCATATCAAGAGCTTTCCAATATAAAAGTGCCAGTATCTAAAGATTTCCTATATAAATCTTTCGATTTTGAAATGCTTTCCAATAAGAAACTTTCGTTATGTAAAGCTTTCCTAAATATAATTTGTTTTTATCACTACAGAAAAAAGCCCTAAGTTACATTTATGCTCTGAAATGAGAATGCAAAAAGCTCTATCTAAATTTAGTTTTTTATATGTTTAAAATTAAAAAAAAAAATTTGAGAAACAAATTCGTCCTTCATTTGAATGAATGCAATGTAAATTTTTGTCAATTGCTGTTTTTACTTTCCTGTAAATTTTTGAATATGAGAGTTAGACCCTTTCTATATGAGATCAATGGTATGCTAACTTCATACACGCGGACATCTTTCCTGACTTGTCTCGGGGAAGATGCCAACAGTGGCATGGCAAATATTGGATGCGACAGTTGTGGCTTGTGCTGAAGAAGTAATAAGGCTGTCGAATGTGACTCCCAGAATTTTCAGGTGATTCACGATCGGAATTGGTATGCCATCGAACTCGACGCCAAGCTGTAGGCTTACTTCTTTTGCCTAGGATGTAAATAGGGTAGCTGAGGATTTAATTGGTTGAATCTTTAGGTTACGTTCAGTGAGGAAATTGTGGGTGCTTATGAGATAACGATTAACCTAACCGCAGAGGTCTTTCATACTATAGCCGGTCGAAATTATCGTGCAGTCGTCCGCATATGATATCAACGCCTTGCGAGGGATCTGGGAGTTTAGAGAGGTTGAAGTTAAGCAGGAGTGCTGTCAGGACTCCGCCCTAAGTAATTCCCTGTTTGACTCTACGTTGTTTTTAACACTATTCTCTCGAGGATGTTGGATGTGTATATTACGGCTTCATACAAACCTTTGCAAACAAATTCTTGTGGCAAATCCTTAATATATGGTTACCGAATCTCACAAAATATTAAGATCTACTAAACCCCTGCGTCTGTGTAGGTATGTCAACGAAAATGGTGGTGGATAGACCACATGCTTCGAAGGCCAAATACCAACATTGCTCTGCAAGCGCTTCGTTAGAGTCCACAGAGAAGGGGCCGTCGTGTAGGTGCACCTGCTAGCATACCAGAGGTCCCAAGTTCGATCCCAGGCCCCACTTGAAAAAATAAATTTTCAAAAAGAGCAGTTCATCTCATAACTCAGCTAGCCACTGGTTATGGAGTATTAGGCTATGTAAAACTTCTCTAACTAATAGATTTGTCGTTCGGAGCCGGAGTTATAACGTAGGCCCCTTTCAATGAGTCTAAAAATAGATTCGGACGTAGCTCATTGTCTGAGAGAAGTACCCCTTGATGAAATTGAAATGTCGTGGGAATTGTGTATGTATGTTTGTATGTAAAAGCTTACACAGCTTACTTAATATTGTTACGAATTTTTAAGTTATCCGCCCCATTATGCAAAGTTCACTACTTTTAATTTTTCCCCTAGTTTTTTAGAATGTTTCTGTTGATGCTGTTGTTGTCCTGTTTGTGTCTATAAGCAGAGCAGCATGTATCTCTTATGTGTTGTAAAGAGTATAACAACATTTTTCCCTTTTATCTACATTCTCTCTCTCTCTCTCTCTCTCTGTTACTGTTAACTTTAGATAATCTGTTTGTACAACATATGTGTGAGTGTGTTCTTGATCTTTTGAGAATGTATTGGAACATGCATGAACATTTGTAAGCCACATTGTTAGTGTAATCAACTACATCAGCTCTGCAGAAATTGCTAGAAACTCTCTTCTCTACTATATAAGGCCGATGGACGAGTATTGTGAGAACAGTTTTATTTGAAACGCGTATAAGAGAACAGCGTGACTAAGAATATTTGTAATGCAGTTTGTGAAGTTTCTTTACAGTTTTTGTGAAAGTGTGTTTAAAGTGATTAACTCTTAAGTTAATAAAAATACAATTTTGGAAAACTACGTAAAGTGCTTTTAATTAATTTTATTTACGGTTGGTGGCAAAACGAATTCCTTCCACGTTTTAAAAAGGAAAAACGTAACAATATATTTTGTTTTCATATATTTACAGTCTTGTTCATAAACGAAAAATAAAGTTATGGCAAGCTTATAAATCTAATTTTCCATACAAAATTCTCTTAATAAGCTTAAGATAATTTTAAACTTTCTTTTAAAAATGGGGTTAATTTCTTATTTAGCCATAAGTCTTTCTTCATTAATCCATTATTTTCTAAAATCCTTCATTTAGTCCTGCCTTTTAACTTTCTATAAATACTTTTGACTCAACTTAAACCAACTTTTCACCTTGACAGCAGAAAAAGAAAACTTTTTACTGGGTAGAATTTTTTAGTTGGCAGTAATTGCTGTAGAAAAATATTTGCAATATGAAAAAAAATATATAAAAAAAAACTTTCTAGTAGTTTAGATACATTTTTGCAGTCCTTTTGGCTTTAACTGACATTGATTCATTTACAATATATTTTCTTTAGTTATAAACTCTGTCTGCTGCACAACAAAATGACAGTCTGATGTTAGTCATTAAAATATTTCAGACATTGTTGGGATGTTTTCTTCTTTTAGGTTTTTATTTTAGAAAAAAATCGAACAAGTTGTATTTATTGTTTAAATAAGACAAGTAAGAAAGCGCTATAGTCGGTCAAGCCACTAAGGTCAAAGGTGTTATTTTTCCTGTATAAAGACAAATATTTGCTAAATTTTGCCATCATACAAACATTTTCTCAAAACTTATATATTCAACCTGTTTCCGTCATTTGCACTTATATGAGAGCTAGAGTCAAATGTGGACCGATTATTTCGAAATTTAGCAAGTTGACTACAGTTGTTGCAAAAATTATGTATGCGAAAAATAAACTCAAAATTTTCATTATCTTTAGATTTACGAGCGTTTTAGTGATTTTTTGTCTCATTTAGTGCGTTTTTAAAGAAGAGTTTGTATGGGAGCTATGGTCAAATGTGGACCGAAATTTAATACAGTGATTTAAATTTACATAAGCAGTATATGTTTTAAATTTCATGAAAAAATATTGATATTTGTGGCCAATATATCAATTCCGGGAAGTGGGACCTATGGGAGGTACCATAAATAATGGACCGATTTTAACTAATTTCAATAGCCATGGTCCTATTGTCAAAAAAATGATCTGTGCCAAATTTCATCCAATTATCTTTAGATTTGCGACCTGTAGTTTGATTACAAGGTTTACATGGGGGTCCAGCCAGCCAGACGGACGGACGGACGGACGGACATCGCAAAATCGACTCAGAAAGTGATTCTAAGCCTATTGGTATACTAAAAGGTGGGTCTAAGACAAATATTTCTATGCGTTACAAACATCAGCACAAACTTATAATACCCTTTCCACCTATGGTGGTGAAGGGTATAATAAATCAGCTTTTAAATATGTATTGGAGAAATTTTTTATATTGTTATAATATAAAAAGGAAATATAGAAAACATTCAATTACTTAGAAGAGACAAATAAGGTCAGTACCTACTAGCGAAGGAAATTTAGTTATTTAAATAAATTTAATTTGAAGATTTTCGATATCTGTAATATATGAATTAAGGAATATATTAAGGAAAGAGATAAAATTAAGATTTCTCTTAAAGAAGCAATTAAATTCAAAGTCAAGAAAAAACTTGGATTTTGTCTCTAAAGATGTAGTCTCTAAAGATGTAGGAGCATTCAAAGTCAAAAGAAAATGAAACCTAAAGGTCCCTAAAGATGTGGGAGCATTCAAAGGCACGCAAAAAATGAATTTAGTGGAGTAGTGTACTTAAAATGTTCTTATGCATTTCCTTTTGATTTCACTGCATTTAACCTAACATACTTAACTTTTCAAACATTTAAACTCTAATATTCTATTAATAACCATTATCTCTTGACTTACATTCATTCTAACATCAAACAACTTTAGTTTAATTAAAATTCTAAAAACTATTTTAAAGAAATTAATTTAAAACTGTTTCCAACACATTACCCCCTAGCCCTAATCCCACTCCAAACATGTTTAATAGTTGCGAGAACAAAAACAACAAAATTATAAAACAAAAAATCCTTTTTATTGTTCACTACTTTTATCAAATAAGGACATGACTTCTCTGGGTTATAAAAAAGAAGAAAAAAACACAATAAATAAACAAATATTCCAGTTAGAGGCAAACAGCATAAATAACGTTAACTCAAATGGCAAGGGCCTATGAACAAAAAAGATTTTAGATTAAAGACAGGTACCACCAGGTGCCGAAGACTTTTTGTAATTTTAATATATCACGATTATTAATGACAATGAGTGTAAAAATCTCTGCAAAAATATTTTTCAATAGAAAAAAATTTATATGAAAATATTTTTCTGTAGAAAAATTTTTGAGAAGTAATATTTTTCTATAGAAAAATTTTTGGTTCAAAAAATTTTCTATAGAAAAAATGTTGATAAAAACATTTTCTTTAGAAAAATTTTTGATAAGAAAATTTTCTGTAAAAAATTGTTCATAACAAATTTTCTCTATACAAATTTTTCTTAACAAAATCTTCTATAGAAAAATTTTTGATAAAAAAATTGTCTATAGAAAAATTTTTAATAAATTTTGTAGAGAAACATTATTGATATGAACATTTTTAATAGAAAAATTTTTGATCAAAAAAATTTTAACAGAAGAATATTTGATACAAAAAAATTTCCTATATATAAACTTTCGATAAAAAAATTTTCTATAGAAAAATTTTTGATAAAAAGATTTTCTATAGAAAAATGTTTGTTTGTTTTTATACGAACATTTTCTATTGAAAAATTTTTGATACGAAAATTTTCTACAGGAAAATTTTTGAAACCAAAATTTTCTATAGAAAAATTTTTGATACGAAAATTTTCTATAGAAAAATTTTTGATACAAAATTTTCTATAGAAAATTTTTTGGTACAAAAATTTTCTATAGAAAAATTTTTGATAAAAATTTTCTATAGATAAACTTTTGATCAAAAATTTTCTATAGAAATATTCTTGTTAAAAAATTTTCAATAGAAAAGTTTTTATAAAAAAAATTTTTTATCTAAATTTTCTATAGAAAAGTTTTTGATCAAAAATTTTCTATAGAAAAACTTTCGATCAAAAATTTTCTACAGAAAAACTTTTGATAACCAAATTTTCTATAGAAAAACTTTTGACAAAAAATTTTCTATAGAAATATTCTTGATAAAAAAATTTTCAATAGAAAAGTTTTTGTAAAAAAAAATTTTGATCAAAAATTTACTATAGAAAAACTTTTAATACGAAAAGTTTTTATAGAAAAGTTTTTGATAACCAAATTTTCTATAGAAAAACTTTTGATCAAAAATTATCTACACAAAAATTTTTGAACAAAAATTTTCTAGAGAAAAACTTTCGATCAAAAATTTTCTATAGAAAAACTTTTGATCAAAAATTTTCTATAGAAAAACTTTTGATCAAAAATTTTCTATAGAAAATTTTTGATGAAAAGTTTTTCTATAGAAAATTTTTGGTTAAAAGTTTTTCTATAGAAAAATGTTTGATCAAAAATTATCTACAGAAAAATTTTTGTTCAAAAATTTTCTATAGAAAAATTTTTGTTCAAAAATTTTCTATAGAAAAATTTTTGATCAAAAATTTTCTAAAGAAAAACTTTTGATCAAAAATTTTCTAAAGAAAAACTTTTGATCAAAAATTTTCTATAGAAAAACTTTTGATCAAAAATTTCCTATAGAAAAACTTTTGATCAAAAATTTTCTATAGAAAAACTTTTGATCAAAAATTTTCTATATCGAAACTTTTAATCAAAAAGTTTCTATAGAAAAACTTTTGATCAAAAATTTTCTATAGAAAAACTTTTGATCAAAAATTTTCTATAGAAAACTTTTGATCAAAAGTTTTTCTATAAAAAAGTTTTTGATTAAAAGTTTTTCTATAAAAATTTTCTATAAATAAACATTTGATCAAAAATTTTCTATAGAAAAACTTTTGATCAAATATTTTCTATAGAAAAACTTTGAATCAAAAATTTTCTATACAAAAACTTTTGATCAAAAATTTTCTATAGAAAAATTTTTGATAAAAATTTTCTATAGAAAAATTTTTGATAAAAATTTTCTATAGAAAAATTTTTGATAAAAATTTTCTATAGAAAAATTTTTAATATGAAATTATTTTATTGTAGAAACATTTTCAAGAAATATATTTTGATAAAGAATTTTTCTCTAGAAAAATTTTTGATCAAATAATTTTCTATAGAAAAATTGAAAAATAATTTTCTATTGAAAAATTAACTTTTCGATAAAATTATTTTTCTGTAGAAAAATTTTCAAGAAATATATTTTGATAAAAAAATTTTCTATAGAAAAATTTTTAATAAAATAATTTTCTATAGAAAAATTTTTGACTAAATAATTTTCTATAGAAAAATTTTTGATAAAATAATTTTGTATAGAAAATTTTTGATAAAATTATTTTTGTTTGATAAAAAAAAATTTCCAAAGAAAGATTTTTAATAAAAAAATTTTCCATAAAAATAGAAATATTTTCTATAGAAAAATTTTTGATAACAAATTTTTTATACAAAAATTGTTGATAAAAATATTTTCTATAGAAAAATTGTTGAAAAAAATATTTTCTATTGAAAAATTTTTGATAAAAAAATTTTTTATAGAATAATTTTTGAAAAAAAAAAAAAAAAATTTTAATAGAAAAATTTTTATTAAAAATTTTTTTTTATAAAAAAATTTTCTATAGAAAAATTTGTTAAAAAATTTTCTTCGAAAAATTTTTAATAAAAAAAATTTCTTTAGAAAAATTTTTCAGAAAAAAAATTTCTATAGAATAATTTTTGATAAAACAATTTTCTATACAAAAACTGTTGATAAAAATCTTTTCTAGAGATAAATTGTTGATAAAAATATTTTCTATAGAAAAAATTTTTGATAAAAAAATTTTCTATAGAATAATTTTTGATAAAAAATTGTTTATAGAAAAATTATTGAGAAAAAAATTTTCTATAGAAAATTTTTGATTAAAAAATTTTGTATACAAAAACTGTTATAAAAATATTTTCTATAGAAAAATTTTTGATAAAAAAATTCTCTATAGAAAAATTTTTGATAAAAAAATTTTTTATAGAAAAATTTTTAACAAAAACAAAATTCTATAGAAAAATAAAGAATAGGGCTACAAACATTAAGGAAAAATTATGGTGGATAAGTTCGTCTAACTGAATCGATCATAAGGTCATAAGTGAAAGCGAAACTAGTGTTAACATAATTCTCGTTTTCCATTTCACTTAAGAGTTCAGTTGAATATGTAGATGTTCTTAATGGCATTCAAAAGTGTGTGAAAAAGTGTGCTAATAAAGTTCGTAGCAGGATAGAAAATGCAGCATTCTACTCTGCTAAGTGTAACATAATTTTTTTTCAGTATTCCAACTAATTATTCATCTAATTTTAAAAATCATAAATTTAAAATTATAAAAATTTTTATGACATGGACCAAAGCCTGACTCGAACTCTCGACCATCAAAAACATTTTTGATAAAAAAAAAACTTTGGTAAAAAATTTTCTATCGAAGAATTTGTTATAATAAAATTTTCTATAGAAAAATTTTTGATAAAAAAAATTCTATCGAAAATTTTTGATAACAAAATTTTCTATATATAAGCTACAGAATATTTTAGATATTACCATTTTCCCTTTTTAGTTTCATTAAACTACAACGTCTCTTAGAGGATGTTAAAAGGACTGACATTTGCTTTTGTGTTTGTTTGCTGATAATATATGTAGAAACGAACAACATAGTTGATAACAATTAAATATTGTTGCTTTTATTTAAAAAAAGAGAAGAAATTTTTATGACAGTGACATCTATTAAAAGTGTTTTATTTATCTCTACAAATACCAATCATACACACAAATATTTAGACAGATGCACACATACCTCTTAAAAACCGATACTAAAACATATATTCACTTAAAACTTAAACAGACATGGGGACTAAAATCACACAAATTTGTTTTTTCTTAAAGGTTTTTTTAAAACTTTGTTTAAAAAAAACACTGAATATTATAGATTTATCAGTGAATATTGACAAAATTATGTTTACCAGAAATACGACATATCGGATCATTTTAGTCCCCATGTCTGTAAAGGGTTAATTTATAATTTTGCTTAATAAAAAAGCTAACCCTAATTATTTTTAATAAATATTTCAAAATGTTCTTCTTAAAATATAAAATCGGCCGAGCGGTTTTTCATTTATCACATCTTTTGGAACAACTTAATTTGTATTTTTGTAGAGTTTATAAAATCTATGGAAATTTTTTATATTTACAATTGCATAATATAGTTTCCATGATAAAAATTTTCTATAGAAAAATTTTTCTATAGAAAATTTTTTATCAAAAATTTTTCCATAGAAAATTTTTTATCAAAAATTTTTCTATAGAAAATTTTTTGATAAAAAATTTTCTATAGAAAAATTTTTAATAAAAAATTTTCTATAGAAAAATTTTTGATAAAAAATTTTCTATAGAAAAATTTTTAATAAAAAATTTTCTATAGAAAAATTTTTTATCAAAAATTTTCTATAGAAAAATTTTTGATAAAAATTTTCTATAGAAAAATTTTTGATAAAAAATTTTCTATAGAAAAATTTTTGATAAAAAATTCTCTATAGAAAAATTTTTGATAAAAAATTTTCTATAGAAAAATTTTTGATAAAAAATTTTCTATAGAAAAATTTTTGATAAAAAATTTTCTATAGAAAAATTTTTGATAAAAAATTTTCTATAGAAAAATTTTTGATAAAAAATTTTCTATAGAAAAATTTTTGATAAAAAATTTTCTATGGAAAAATTTTTGATAAAAAATTTTCTATAGAAAAATTTTTGATAAAAAATTTTCTATAGAAAAATTTTTGATAAAAAATTTTCTATAGAAAAATTTTTGATAAAAAATTTTCTATAGAAAAATTTTTGATAAAAAATTTTCTGTAGAAAGATTTTTGATAAATATTTTCTATAGAAAAATTTTGGTAAACAAATTTTCTATAAAAAAACTTTGATAAAAAAATTTTCTATACAAAAATTTTTGATAAAAAAATTTTTCTTAGAACATTTTTTGATAAAATAATTTTCTATAGAAAAATTTTTGACAAAAAAATTTTTTGATAAATAACGGTTTCTATAATTAAATTTTTTATAGAAACATTTTTGATAATAAAAATTTTCTATAGAAAAATTTTTGATAAAAAAATTTTTTATAGAAAAATTTTCGATAAAAAATTTTTCTATTGAAAAATTTTTGATAAAAAAATTTTCTTTAGAAACATTTTTGATAACAAATTTTCTACAGAAATATTAAAAAAAAATTTTCTATAGAAAAATGTTTGATAAAAAAAAATTTCTATAGAAAAATTTTTGTAGAAAACTCTTTGATAAAAAAATTTTCTATAGAAAAATTTTTGATAAACAAATTTTCTTTAGAAAAACTTTGATAAAAAAAAATTTCTATAAAAAGATTTTTGATAAAAAAATTTTCTGTACAAATTGTTCATAAAAAAAATACAAATTGTTCGTAAAAAAAGTTTTCTATAGAAAAATTTGTGATAAACAAATTTTTTATAGAAAACACTTTGATAAAAAATTTTTGATAAACAAATTTTCTATAGAAAAACTTTGATAAAAGAAAATTTCTATTCAAAAAATTTTTTATAAAATAATTTTTTAATTATGGAAAAATTTTTGATAAAAAAATTGTCTATAGAAAAGTTTTTGACAAAAAAAAATCTATAGAAGAAATTTTGTTTAAATCGGTGATGTGTTTACCAGCTTGGATGACTACATAATAAAAGGTGCTATTTAATTTACATACAAATGCTGTCACGTGTATTAATGATCGACTGAGAATGTAGAGGGCGATTTAAATTTGTAGCGAAGTATTTATTCTTTCCTATTTCATTATCTACTAAGTAGAAATTAGAAGATAAATTTATATGATTATATTTATGAGACTATAATCTCAATGAAATAAAAGTATTAGATTATAATTAAGAGCCAATTTTTTTAAGTTGTGAGAAATAGTACTCCTTTTGATCGGAAACTTTTTCGGGACATTTTCTGATGTATACGACTTACATATCTCGGCTTACATGGACTCGTTTCTGGTCAATGAAATAACGAATGTTGCCTTTAAATCCTAAATTTGCATTGGTATCCAAAACACTTGACTTTAACGCCACTCAATAAAACATAGTCCAACGTAGTTAAGTAGCAAATTGATTTCATCACTTCTGCTTATATAACGGCCATCAATAACATAAGAATTTTCAGAATCGAAATAATCATTGGTTCAAATTTTAACCAAATCATGGCTCATTCGATTTAAGAACACACAACTATTGTCTGAACACTAGACAGATACCATCACTTTCATATAAAAGTATAAAGGAACTTGCAACATAATGTTCTTTTGTTCTCATATAAACATAAATTAAAAACTTCAAATTGCTGTTGAACAGAAAAAGAGGAAAAACACAGAAAATTTTTGAAAAGGAAAAATCTAATTTTGTTATTAAAACGAGTCTTACAAATATGAGCAGCAGAATGTTTTGAGAAAAACTATGAATGAAAATACACAAATTATATATAGACATATGTATGCAACATACACATACAAATATACATACAGCCATACAAAAATAATTTACAACTGTGTTAGAAAAACCGTCCCTATATTTTAATACCAAAGTGTGTACGGCAAGTGTGTATTCTAGGTTGTTACAATATTTTATAGTATTTGCAACACTATTTGTGTCATGCAACAATGTAATTGCCACTGTCGTTGTAATTTCCGTTTGGTCACGAAACAAAAAAAAAAATAACTAAAACCAAACACAAGAAATTGAAGAAAGCAACAAAAAATAACAGAACATAAAACACATTTAAAAATTTCACAAAAAAATAAAAATAACGTAAAAACAAAGCGAAAACAATCTAAACCAAACTTGAAGGAAGTCGTTAGCTAAATGTTGGTTAGATATACCTTTACCTCAAACGGTACAAAAGCAAAAGTACTAGAAAAAAACCTTTTCAACGGTTTTTGTTTATTACGTGTTTTTTACAAGGTGAGACTTTAGAATAGTTTTATTCGAAAGTAATAGCTGTAAGATAGGAAGGGGGACAATTGCTTGTTTGATTTATGGGATATTGAGTGAAAAACAAAATATAGAAAACTCAAACAAATAAAAAAAAAACTTCACAAATTCTTATGGATTAATCCAATTGTCGAATTTAGGCCAAAACTCCAAAACTAATGTCTTAGTCTATGTCTTAGTCTATGTCTTAGTCTATGTCTTAGTCTATGTCTTAGTCTATGTCTTAGTCTATGTCTTAGTCTATGTTTTAGTCTATGTCTTAGTCTATGTCTTAGTCTATGTCTTAGTCTATGTCTTAGTCTATGTCTTAGTCTAAGTCTTAGTCTATGTCTTAGTCTATGTCTATGTCTTAGTCTATGTCTTAGTCTATGTCTTAGTCTATGTCTTAGTCTATGTCTTAGTCTATGTCTTAGTCTATGTCTTAGTCTATGTCTTAGTCTATGTCTTAGTCTATGTCTTAGTCTATGTCTTAGTCTATGTCTTAGTCTATGTCTATGTCTTAGTCTATGTCTTAGTCTATGTCTTAGTCTATGTCTTAGTCCATGTCTTAGTCTATGTCTTAGTCTATGTCTTAGTCTATGTCTTAGTCTATGTCATAGTCTATGTCTTAGTCCATGTCTTAGTCTATGTCTTAGTCTATGTCTTAGTCTATGTCTTAGTCTATGTCTTAGTCTATGTCTTAGTCTATGTCTTAGTCTATGTCTTAGTCTATGTCTTAGTCTATGTCTTAGTCTATGTCTTAGTCTATGTCTTAGTCTATGTCTTAGTCTATGTCTTAGTCTATGTCTTAGTCTATGTCTTAGTCTATGTCTTAGTCTATATTTATGTCTTAGTCTATGTCTTAGTCTATGTCTTAGTCTATGTCTTAGTCTATGTCTTAGTCTATGTCTTAGTCTATGTCTTAGTCTATGTCTTAGTCTATGTCTTAGTCTATGTCTTAGTCTATGTCTTAGTCTATGTCTTAGTCTATGTCTTAGTCTATATTTATGTCTTAGTCTATGTCTTAGTCTATGTCTTAGTCTATGTCTTAGTCTATGTCTTAGTCTATGTCTTAGTCTATGTCTAAGTCTATATTTATGTCTTAGTCTATGTCTTAGTCTATATTTATGTCTTAGTCTATGTCTTAGTCTATGTCTTAGTCTATGTCTTAGTCTATGTCTTAGTCTATGTCTATGTCTTAGTCTATGTCTTAGTCTATGTCTTAGTCTATGTCTTAGTCTATGTCTTAGTCTATGTCTTAGTCTATGTCTTAGTCTATGTCTTAGTCTATGTCTTAGTCTATGTCTTAGTCTATGTCTTAGTCTATGTCTTAGTCTATGTCTTAGTCTATGTCTTAGTCTATGTCTTAGTCTATGTCTTAGTCTATGTCTATGTCTATGTCTATGTCTTAGTCTATGTCTTAGTCTATGTCTTAGTCTATGTCTTAGTCTATGTCTTAGTCTATGTCTTAGTCTATCTCTTAGTCTATGTCTTAGTCTATGTCTTAGTCTATGTCTTAGTCTATGTCTTAGTCTATGTCTTAGTCTATGTCTTAGTCTATGTCTTAGTCTATGTCTTAGTCTATATCTTAGTCTATATCTTAGTCTATCTCTTAGTCTATGTCATAGTCTATGTCATAGTCTATGTCTTAGTCTATGTCTTAGTCTATGTCTTAGTCTATGTCTTAGTCTATATCTTAGTCTATGTCTTAGTCTATGTCTTAGTCTATGTCTTAGTCTATGTCTTAGTCTATGTCTTAGTCTATGTCTTAGTCTATGTCTTAGTCTATGTCTTAGTCTATGTCTTAGTCTATGTCTTAGTCTATGTCTTAGTCTATGTCTTAGTCTATGTCTTAGTCTATGTCTTAGTCTATGTCTTAGTCTATGTCTTAGTCTATGTCTTAGTCTATGTCTATGTCTATGTCTTAGTCTATGTCTTAGTCTATGTCTTAGTCTATGTCTTAGTCTATGTCTTAGTCTATGTCTTAGTCTATCTCTTAGTCTATGTCTTAGTCTATGTCTTAGTCTATGTCTTAGTCTATGTCTTAGTCTATGTCTTAGTCTATGTCTTAGTCTATGTCTTAGTCTATATCTTAGTCTATATCTTAGTCTATCTCTTAGTCTATGTCATAGTCTATGTCATAGTCTATGTCTTAGTCTATGTCTTAGTCTATGTCTTAGTCTATGTCTTAGTCTATATCTTAGTCTATGTCTTAGTCTATGTCTTAGTCTATGTCTTAGTCTATGTCTTAGTCTATGTCTTAGTCTATGTCTTAGTCTATGTCTTAGTCTATATCTTAGTCTATGTCTTAGTCTATATTTATGTCTTAGTCTATGTCTTAGTCTAAATATGTCTTAGTCTATGTCTTAGTCTATGTCTTAGTCTATGTCTTAGTCTATGTCTTAGTCTATGTCTTAGTCTATGTCTTAGTCTATGTCTTAGTCTATGTCTTAGTCTATGTCTTAGTCTATGTCTTAGTCTATGTCTTAGTCTATGTCTTAGTCTATCTCTTAGTCTATGTCATAGTCTATGTCTTAGTCTATGTCTTAGTCTATGTCTTAGTCTATGTCTTAGTCTATGTCTTAGTCTATGTCTTAGTCTATGTCTTAGTCTATGTCTTAGTCTATGTCTTAGTCTATGTCTTAGTCTATGTCTTAGTCTATGTCTTAGTCTATGTCTTAGTCTATGTCTTAGTCTATGTCTTAGTCTATATCTTAGTCTATGTCTTAGTCTATGTCTTAGTCTATGTCTTAGTCTATGTCTTAGTCTATGTCTTAGTCTATGTCTTAGTCTATGTCTTAGTCTATGTCTTAGTCTATGTCTTAGTCTATGTCTTAGTCTATGTCTTAGTCTATGTCTTAGTCTATGTCTTAGTCTATGTCTTAGTCTATGTCTTAGTCTATGTCTTAGTCTATGTCTTAGTCTATGTCTTAGTCTATGTCTTAGTCTATGTCTTAGTCTATGTCTTAGTCTATGTCTTAGTCTATGTCTTAGTCTATGTCTTAGTCTATGTCTTAGCCTATGTCTTAGTCTATGTCTTAGTCTATGTCTTTGTATATGTCTTAGTCTATGTCTGGTACGATACAAAGAAATCTAAGCAAATTTGCTAATATCCGATCTCATGTTAGACCCGGAAAATACTTAAATACATATAAGCATGAAAACAAATAATAATATTGCTATAGGGTATTGTATGGTCTGCCATGACAATAACATTTTCTTACTTGATAACTTCTGTGTTAAGAGTGTTTGTCGGACACGTTTCGAATTAAAAATGTATTAGTTCTAATTAGTAAGTGATACTTTTGTTAATTATAAATTTTTAATTAATGTCTAATAAGTTTTTTAGATTAAAAAAAACACTTTAATATTAACACAGTTATTGGAAAAATGAAAAAAAAAATATTTTAAATTGATATAACAATGAAAATTGTCATGTTTGTGGAGGATTTTAGTGAAATTGATAATTAAATTTAAAACGATAATTTCAAACTATTTTAGGAAGTTGATATGAATCTATTTGTTATACTTTAGGCACATTAATATATTTAAAATACCCAAATTGTCCTCTGTATAAAATATTCTAAGTTTGTAAATTATCCCCTAACTATATTACTTTCTAATCTACAGAGAATTGTAATCTATTGTAAATATTCAAAACCATATAATAAAGTTTCAGAAAAATATCAAAACCAATAGTTAATTAAGGCTCATTTTTCAAGTTACTCCCCTCTTTTTATCTATAACTCAGCAAACTAAATACAATAGAAAAAACTTCACTTTTAATTGCCGACAAAAGCGCCTAAAAACAAGCAACAGTGGTCACAACAATAATATAACATTTCCTCTTTTACACAATTTTCTTTTCCCCTAGTCCTTTGTATTGATTGTGGTTACTGGTATCGTCAATTTAACATTTTCATATCTAACGTTTAACTTAGAATTATCAAATACAAATGTCATTGTTGTGTTATTGTTATCCAAAAGTTGTTTGTAGACGTCATTATTTTTATTGTTGTTATCCTTTTACATACTAGACACATATATACATACATAAATATTAGCCTTTGCTGGTTTGAGTGAATGTTGTTTAATCAAACTGCGTGTTTGAACTTAACTGTAAGTGTAAAAGTATTTAAAAAGGGAGAGTGTGTGTATATTTAAGTGTTTACAGGACATTCCCTCTATTTTTACAAAAGTTTGTTTGCTTGTTAATCTATAAGTAGTTCGTGTATATATGTAAATGTCCCTATATTCGTTTGTGAATATGACTGTTGTTGTGACTGTCATTTGACATAGAGTTTAGAGGCAGACAGGGAAAAGGTAGCCAAGTTAGCTTTTAATTGCCACAATTAATGTGCGATACTATCATATTGTGGTAAAGGCTTCATTAGTTGGGGAAAAATGTTTACTTTCCAATTGAGGAAATAAATAAAAACCAAGTGAGGGAGAAAAAAAGAAACAGAATAATTTTGTAGCATTTTTTGGTACAAAAATGTCTACTAACTAAAAAATAGACTCAGATATAGACTAAGACTTAGACTAAGAGATAGATTAAAAAATAGACTAAGACATAGACTTAGACATAGATATAGATTAAGACATAGAGTTAGACATATAGAAAGACATAGACTAAGACAAAGACTATGACATAGACTAAGACTAAGATATAGACTAAGACATAGACTAAGACATAGACTAAGACATAGACTAAGACATAGACTAAGACATAGACTAAGACATAGACTAAGACATAGACTAAGACATAGACTAAGACATAGACTAAGACATAGACTAAGACATAGACTAAGACATAGACTAAGACATAGACTAAGACATAGACTAAGACATAGACTAAGACATAGACTAAGACATAGACTAAGACATAGACTAAGACATAGACTAAGACATAGACTAAGACATAGACTAAGACATAGACTAAGACATAGACTAAGACATAGACTAAGACATAGACTAAGACATAGACTAAGACATAGACTAAGACATAGACAAAGACATAGACTAAGACATAGACTAAGACATAGACTAAGACATAGACTAAGACATAGACTAAGACATAGACTACGACATAGACTTAGACATAGACTTAGACATAGACTAAGACATAGACTAAGACATAGACTAAGACATAGACTAAGACATAGACTAAGACATAGACTAAGACATAGATTAAGACATAGACTAAGACATAGACTAAGACATAGACTAAGACATAGACTAAGACATAGACTAAGACATAGACTAAGACATAGACTAAGACATAGACTAAGACATAGACTAAGACATAGACTAAGACATAGACTAAGACATAGACTAAGACATAGACTAAGACATAGACTAAGACATAGACTAAGACATAGACTAAGACATAGACTAAGACATAGACTAAGACATAGGCTAAGACATAGGCTAAGACATAGACTAAGACATAGACTAAGACATAGACTAAGACATAGACTAAGACATAGACTAAGACATAGACTAAGACATAGACTAAGACATAGACTAAGACATAGACTAAGACATAGACTAAGACATAGACTAAGACATAGACTAAGACATAGACTAAGACATAGACTAAGACATAGACTAAGACATAGACTAAGACATAGACTAAGACATAGACTAAGACATAGACTAAGACATAGACTAAGACATAGACTAAGACATAGACTAAGACATAGACTAAGACATAGACTAAGACATAGACTAAGACATAGACTAAGACATAGACTAAGACATAGACTAAGACATAGACTAAGACATAGACTAAGACATAGACTAAGACATAGACTAAGACATAGACTAAGACATAGACTAAGACATAGACTAAGACATAGACTAAGACATAGACTAAGACATAGACTAAGACATAGACTAAGACATAGACTAAGACATAGACTAAGACATAGACTAAGACATAGACTAAGACATAGACTAAGACATAGACTAAGACATAGACTAAGACATAGACTAAGACATAGACTAAGACATAGACTAAGACATAGACTAAGACATAGACTAAGACATAGACTAAGACATAGACTAAGACATAGACTAAGACATAGACTAAGACATAGACTAAGACATAGACTAAGACATAGACTAAGACATAGACTAAGACATAGACTAAGACATAGACTAAGACATAGACTAAGACATAGACTAAGACATAGACTAAGACATAGACTAAGACATAGACTAAGACATAGACTAAGACATAGACTAAGACATAGACTAAGACATAGACTAAGACATAGACTAAGACATAGACTAAGACATAGACTAAGACATAGACTAAGACATAGACTAAGACATAGACTAAGACATAGACTAAGACATAGACTAAGACATAGACTAAGACATAGACTAAGACATAGACTAAGACATAGACTAAGACATAGACTAAGACATAGACTAAGACATAGACTAAGACATAGACATAGACTAAGACATAGACTAAGACGTAGACTAAGACATAGACTAAGACATAGACTAAACATAGACTAAGACATAGACTAAAATAGATATAGACTAAGACATAAAGTTAGATATAGACTTAAACATAGACTTATAGATGGACTGAGACGTAGACTTCATACTAAGGCAGGACTAAGCCATGAACATTACATGGACTATGAGATATAGTTAGGATAATCTATATATTGATAGTTTTCAGAATCCGTTTGCCAATTATTGGAATAATAACTAAAATTAGACCCTTAATTTAATCCTTAGAGTATACAATAATTATCCTTTACTGGCTATAAATTTCGTTACATTTTCAAGAAATATTCAAAGAGCCGTTCAATATTACAGATATTTTTTTCGTGATTTTCACTCCTTAATCAAATATCACCCCATGTGTAATATATGAAATTAGAATGTCTAAACCTGAATAGTCCCATAGTCCTGAGGTAACAATTAAAAAGGCGTCAACACTTGTTAATAAATCATGATTGTTGGTTTATTGTTTAGTCGATTTTTCTTTCGATATTTAACATTTTGATATGAATGACTTTACATGATTCCGAAAAAATTTTTCATTGTCGGTAAAATAAATATAAATATTATAAGTTAAAGAACAAGGTCATTTTCATTATTAATTTATTTTAGTGTATAAGTATATAAATATTTCAAATACCAACGTATACATTTCAATATGTCAAAGTCATAATGATTATTAATGAAAAACAGCAGGCACAGTGGGGTAGGCGGGGGTAGAAAGATAAAAATCAAAAGTTGTTATTTGTTTTTTCAACAACATTTTTCTTCCTATTTAGTTGTTGTTGTTGTTTTTGTTGCTGCTATATTATATAATTCGTAAGCACCATGAGGTGTCCTTTCATTTGTTCTTTGTAACGAAACATTAATAAAAACTATTAATATTTGTTTTCCTGTATTCAAATATTTGTATTTTATTTCTATAATTTATTTCGTTTATGGCTAAATTTGTTGAAGGGAAATGAACAATTAAATGTATAAAAAAGGCGCGTTAAAATTATAATTTTATTTTCACTTACAATGTGTTTCCGGGCCTGTTTGTTTGGAGTCCTGTGCTAAAGTATACATTTTCAGTTTATTGCTCCAATTTATGAGGAACCTCAAAAAGATACCAACCAAACCATACCATCATTGCGACCGACAAAACGATTTTCTTTTTTTTTTTTCGGTACAAGTTTATTAGTCAAGTTAATGAGTTTGTTTTGGAAAATAAAGGAAAGAATGAAACTGAACATAAAGTACACACTTAATTTCATTTCTTAATTATGACTTAGTTATTGCTGTTGTCGTAAATTCTATTCATTTCCTTTTGAAACAACAGCGAAAGTCCTTTAGACTGTGTTTACTTTGCTCCTTCGTTTCCTAAGTCAACATTTTTGTTGGCTTTGTCTTTTTATTTCTAGGATGAAGAAATGACTGACTGCTTGTCTTTGGTGTTGTCCCGAGTGTTTGTTTAGTATCTAAGTCAAGAGCATGTAAGCCAGTTTTTTTATCGGGGAAATGTATTTAGTTGAAAGGCCTTTTAGCTGAATCTTAGTTCTATACAGAATCTTTTATCAAATTTTTCTATAGAAAATTCTTTTATCAAAAATTTTTATATACAAAAGTTTTCTATCAAAAATTTTTCTATACAATTAATTTTTCCATACAATTTTTATTCAAAATTTTTCTATAGATAATTTTTTTATCAAAAATGTTTCTATAGAAAATTCTTGTATCAAAAATGTTTCTATAGAAATTTTTTTATCAAAAATATTTCTATAGAAATTTTTTTTATCAAAAATTTTTCTATTGAAAATTTTTTTATCAAAAATTTTTCTATAGAAAATTTTTTATCAAAAATTTTTCTATAGAAATTTTTTTTATCAAAAATTTTTCTATAGAAAATTTTTTTGTCAAATATTATTTTACAGAAAATTTTTTAATGAATTTTTCTATACAACATTTTTTTTATCAAAAATTCTTCTATAGAAAATTTTTTTGTCAAAAATTTTTATATAGAAAATTATTTTATCAAAAATTTTTCTATACAATTAATTTATCTTTACACTTTTTGTAAAAATTTTTCTATAGATATTTTTTTATTAAAAAATTTTCTTTAGAAAATTTTTTTATCAAAAATTTTTCTATTGAAAATCTTTTTATGAAAAATTTTTATATAGAAAATTCTTTTGTCAAAAATTTTTCCATATACAATTTTTTTATCAAAAATTTTCTATACAATTTTTATTAATAATTTTTCTATAGATAGTTTTTTTATCTAAAATTTTTCTATAGAAAATTTTTTTATTAAAAATTTTTTTATCAAAAACGTTTTTATCAAAAATTTTTCTATAGAAAATTTTTTATCAAAAATTTTTCTGTAGAAAATTTTTTTATCAAAAATTTTTCTGTAGGAATTTTTTTTATCAAATACTATTTTACAGAAAATGTTTTAATGAATTTTTCTATTCAACATTTTTTTATCAAAAATTCCTCTATAGAAAATTTGTTTATTACCATTTATTTTATAGATTTTTTTTTAAATTTTTTTATAAAAAATTGTTTTTTAAAAAATTTTTCTGTAGAAACATTTTTGATAAAATAATTTTTAATAAGAAAATTTTCAACAGAAAATTTTTTGGTAAAAAAATTTCTATAAAAAAATTTTCTATAGAAAAATTTTATTATAGAACATTTATTTATTAATGGAAAAGACAATTTTTTGTTAAAGGCCAATCAATATTTTTTTCAAAACTTTTTTTATAGCTAATTTTTTTTATCAACAATTTTCCTATAAAAATTTTTTATCAAAAATTTTTGTATAGAAAATTTTTTTATTAAAAATTTTTGTATAGAAAATTTTTTTCATTAAAAATTTTTCTATAGACAAATTTTTTGAAACATTTTTTATCAAAAATTTATCTACAGAAAATTTTTTTTATCAACAATTTTTCTATCAAAAATTTTTCTATAGAAAATATTTTTATCAAAAATTTATTTGATGCAAAATTTTTTTATCAAAAATTTTTCTATACAAAATTTTTTTTCTATCAAAAATTCTTCTAAGAAAATTTTTTCTTCATCAAAATTTTTTTATCAAAAATTTTTCTATAAAAAAATTGTCTATAGAAAAATTTTCAAAAATTTTTTTAGAAATTTTTTTTTTCAAAAAGTTTTCAATAGAAAATTTTTTTATTATTATTTTTTTATTGATAAAAAAATTTTGACAAAAAAAATTTGCATAAAAATTTTTGATAAAAGTTTTGTGTAGAAAAATTTTTGTTAAAATTATTTTCTATAGTGAAATTTTTGATAAAAATATTTTCTATAGAAAAATTGTTGGTCTTATCAAAAAACTATTTATTACAATAATAAATAATTGTAATAAATTGGGATCTTTGTGCAATACACTACAGTAAAGTTTTTTAATTAAATGTTTGATGTCCCAAAATTTTTGAAAAATCTTTTTAGAATATTTTTTTATGAAAAAATTTTCTATGCAATTTTTTTTTTATCCAAATTTTTCTATAGAAAATAGTTTTATCAATAGTTGTTTTATAGAAAATTTTTTATCAAAAATTTTTCTACAGAATGATATTTTTATCGAAAATTTTTCTATTGAAAAATATTTTTATAGTAAAATATTTTTATCGAAAATTTTCAGAGAAAAATATTTTTATCAAAAAATTCTCCAAAAATATTCCCAATTCGGTTACATTTGTTTAAATGTTCTTTTACAAAAATAATAGTATCATGGCAAAAATGTTAGAGATTTCTTTACTCTCTCGAACCATATATTTTGTTGCTTTAAAAAGGATTTTGTTTCTTGCATATTTTGTTTAAAACTTTTCTTTGATAAAGCGGCACCAATCGATTTTGTTAACAACCAATTCTCAACTAAATAAATGATTTTAATACTCATTTTCTCTTATTTCATTATTGTATTCAGGATCGTAATATTTACGAAAATTACAAAAGGTCTTTGGCTTCTGGTGGTACATACTGCCTATATTTGGTTATATTCAAAGACCCAGGTCTCAGGTAAGGTACTTGTTTCGGTGTTAGTAAGTGGTCATTGAGCATTGGTCGTCAGTTGTAAGTCAGTTTGCAAACATCTTCTCGATTCATAGCTTGTGCATAAAATTGAATGCTGCTCTTATGTAGGAACGAGGAACTAACAAGAGTAGGTCTTGATACGTTTAAGAGTGGGTTAATATTTAAATGGTTTTAATATAAATACATGCTATGGCCGTAAAGAGATTAGGAATTAAAAATTATTGGCTTTGTAGGCCTTCGGCTTATTAGATTACATTCTCTTGAGTTAAAGATAAAAGTAACTAATTTAAGTTATTTTAATTACAACATACAAAACATCGCAGATCGCTGCTATATGACGTTGACAAAAGGTAAAAGAAAGCTTATCTCATATAAAAGTTAACGCCATTCGCACAAAATGCTATAATAGGCCTTTAAAAATCTCTCCAATTTAAAGGCCTACTTTTTTACCCTCTGATTTGTTATACCTGAATAGTATAGGATTTTATCTTTATAAGTCATTTATCTATTTGAATAAGTGGGAGGGAAACGAAGTGCAAATATTATGATTTTGATAAATGACTAAAATTCTTTGTAAGTATAACCCTCCATCTCTCAAAGATAGATGAGGCCATAAACATGTCTATTAATTAGGCAATGATTTATATACATATGAGCCAACAAATATGTTAAAAGTATTTAACCCATTTTAATCGACTATTTTTTTAAATATCCAAAAATTCTTCCCTATAAAAAATGGAAATTTTTTAAATTTCTTATAAAAATTTCCTATAAAAATAGGAAATTTTGATAAAATTTCCTTTAAAAATAGGAAAGTTTCATAAAATTTTCTGTAGAAATAGAAAATTTTGACAAAATTTCCTCTAAAATAGAAAATTTTGATAAAATTTTCTGTAAAAATAGAAAATTTTGATTTTCTATAAAAATAGGAAATTTTGATAAAATTTCTTATAAAAATAGGAAATTTTGAAAAATTTCCTATAAAAATTGGAAATTTTGATAAAATTTTCTATAAAAATTGGAAATTTTGATAAAATTTCCTATAAAAATAGGAAATCTTGATAAAATTTCCTATAAAAATAGGAAATCTTGATAAAATTTCATATAAAAATAGGAAATTTTGATAAAATTTCATATAAAAATAGGAAATTTTGTTAAAATTTCCTATAAGAATAGGAAATTTTGTTAAAATTTCCTATAAAAATAGGAAATTTTGTTAAAATTTCCTATAAAAATAGGAAATTTTGTTAAAATTTCCTATAAAAATAGGAAATTTTGTTAAAATTTCCTATAAAAATAGGAAATTTTGTTAAAATTTCCTATAAAAATAGGAAATTTTAAAAACTTCCTATAAAAATAGCAAATTTTAAAAATTTCCTATAAAAATAGGAAATTTTGAAAATTTCCTATAAAAATAGGAAATTTTGAAAATTTCCTATAAAAATAGGAAATTTTGAAAATTTCCTATAAAAATAGGAAATTTTGAAAATTTCCTATAAAAATAGGAAATTTTGAAAATTTCCTATAAAAATAGGAAATTTTGAAAATTTCCTATAAAAATAGGAAATTTTGAAAATTTCCTATAAAAATAGGAAATTTTGAAAATTTCCTATAAAAATAGGAAATTTTGAAAATTTCCTATAAAAATAGGAAATTTTGAAAATTTCCTATAAAAATAGGAAATTTTGAAAATTTCCTATAAAAATAGGAAATTTTGAAAATTTCCTATAAAAATTGGAAATTTTGAAAATTTCCTATAAAAATAGGAAATTTTGAAAATTTCCTATAAAAATAGGAAACTTTGAAAATTTCCTATAAAAATAGGAAACTTTGAAAATTTCCTATAAAAATAGGAAATTTTGAAAATTTCCTATAAAAATAGGAAATTTTGAAAATTTCCTATAAAAATAGGAAATTTTGAAAATTTCCTATAAAAATAGGAAATTTTGAAAATTTCCTATAAAAATAGGAAATTTTGAAAATTTCCTATAAAAATAGGAAATTTTGAAAATTTCCTATAAAAATAGGAAATTTTGAAAATTTCCTATAAAAATAGGAAATTTTGAAAATTTCCTATAAAAATAGGAAATTTTGAAAATTTCCTATAAAAATAGGAAATTTTGAAAATTTCCTATAAAAATAGGAAATTTTGAAAATTTCCTATAAAAATAGGAAATTTTGAAAATTTCCTATAAAAATAGGAAATTTTGAAAATTTCCTATAAAAATAGGAAATTTTGAAAATTTCCTATAAAAATAGGAAATTTTGAAAATTTCCTATAAAAATAGGAAATTTTGAAAATTTCCTATAAAAATAGGAAATTTTGAAAATTTCCTATAAAAATAGGAAATTTTGAAAATTTCCTATAAAAATAGGAAATTTTGAAAATTTCCTATAAAAATAGGAAATTTTGAAAATTTCCTATAAAAATAGGAAATTTTGAAAATTTCCTATAAAAATAGGAAATTTTGAAAATTTCCTATAAAAATAGGAAATTTTGAAAATTTCCTATAATAATAGGAAATTTTGAAAATTTCCTATAAAAATAGGAAATTTTGAAAATTTCCTATAAAAATAGGAAATTTTGAAAATTTCCTATAAAAATAGGAAATTTTGAAAATTTCCTATAAAAATAGGAAATTTTGAAAATTTCCTATAAAAATAGGAAATTTTGAAAATTTCCTATAAAAATAGGAAATTTTGAAAATTTCCTATAAAAATAGGAAATTTTGAAAATTTCCTATAAAAATAGGAAATTTTGAAAATTTCCTATAAAAATAGGAAATTTTGAAAATTTCCTATAAAAATAGGAAATTTTGAAAATTTCCTATAATAATAGGAAATTTTGAAAATTTCCTATAAAAATAGGAAATTTTGAAAATTTCCTATAAAAATAGGAAATTTTGAAAATTTCCTATAAAAATAGGAAATTTTGAAAATTTCCTATAAAAATAGGAAATTTTGAAAATTTCCTATAAAAATAGGAAATTTTGAAAATTTCCTATAAAAATAGGAAATTTTGAAAATTTCCTATAAAAATAGGAAATTTTGAAAATTTCCTATAAAAATAGGAAATTTTGAAAATTTCCTATAAAAATAGGAAATCTTGAAAATTTCCTATAAAAAGAGGAAATTTTGAAAATTACCTATAAAAATAGGAAATTTTGAAAATTTCCTATAAAAATAGGAAATTTTGAAAATTTCCTATAAAAATAGGAAATTTTGAAAATTTCCTATAAAAATAGGAAATTTTGAAAATTTCCTATAAAAATAGGAAATTTTGAAAATTTCCTATAAAAATAGGAAATTTTGAAAATTTCATATAAAAATAGGAAATTTTGAAAATTTCCTATAAAAATAGGAAATTTTGAAAATTTCCTATAAAAATAGGAAATTTTGAAAATTTCCTATAAAAATAGGAAATTTTGAAAATTTCCTATAAAAATAGGGAATTTTGAAAATTTCCTATAAAAATAGGAAATTTTGAAAATTTCCTATAAAAATAGGAAATTTTGAAAATTTCCTATAAAAATAGGAAATTTTGAAAATTTCCTATAAAAATAGGAAATTTTGAAAATTTCCTATAAAAATAGGAAATTTTGAAAATTTCCTATAAAAATAGGAAATTTTGAAAATTTCCTATAAAAATAGGAAATTTTGAAAATTTCCTATAAAAATAGGAAATTTTGAAAATTTCCTATAAAAATAGGAAATTTTGAAAATTTCCTATAAAAATAGGAAATTTTGAAAATTTCCTATAAAAATAGGAAATTTTGAAAATTTCCTATAAAAATAGGAAATTTTGAAAATTTCCTATAAAAATAGGAAATTTTGAAAATTTCCTATAAAAATAAGAAATTTTGAAAATTTCCTATAAAAATAAGAAATTTTGAAAAAATTTCCTATAAAAGTAGGAAATTTTGATAAAATTTCCTATAAAAATGATAAATTTTGATAAAATTTCCTACAAAAATAGGAAATTTTGATAAAATTTCCTACAAAAATAGGAAATTTTGATAATATTCCTATAAAAATAGGAAATTTTGATAAAATTTCCTATAAAAATAGGAAATTTTTTTAAATATTGTATAAAAATAGGAAATTTTGAAAATTTTGTATAAAAATAGGAAATTTTGAAAATTTTGTATAAAAATAGGAAATTTTGAAAATTTTTTATAAAAATAGGAATTTTTAAAAATTTTCATATAAAAATAGGAAATTTTGATCATTTCCTATAAAAGTAGTAAATTTTGAAAATTTTCATTAAAATTAGGAAATAAACTCTATTGTGGTATAGGGTGTGCAGTCTTGTGTAAACTGTAAATGATTTGTTTGTCAAATTAATTTGTTCGTGTAATATTCTTATCAAAGTAGATTTATAGAATTTTTATTATATAGTTATAAAAGCCCTAAATACTTATGGCTATTTTCAGATTGTCTTAATATCTAGATATATAATTTAGTTAACAAGATTTGTATATAATTAACAAATTTATTTTCTAAGTTAACTTAAGGTTAAGAGTTTGTAAATAAAATTTAGTCGCATTTTAACATCGAACTTTTGCGTGTTGATAGTGTTAAATATTGGGTATAGTTCTCTTTAATAAAGTGTTAACAAAAATACCAGGCCCAAAATATTTGGAGCGTTCAAATCTTTTGGGCTTTACAACATTAACAGAAAACGATCTTTACAATTTTTGATAAATGTTTCTATTGGAAATATTTTCTAACACAGATGTTCGATATTGTGAATTCGATAATAGTGTGTACATTCTTAGAGTGTTAAAAAAGTAATACATATTTTTCCTATCAATTATATACATACATACATATATTTGTTCATAACTGAAAAAGTATTTAAAAAGTTTTCCTCTAATGTCTTGCTACACATATTTACTTACATTCAAATACTTTAATTAGAAACACACATAGAATTTTTGAGCCAATTCTAGAAACATTAAAAACAAAACTAGAAATATTTTTAACAAAAAATATTTTACTTCGTAAAAATACTTATCCTAGATAGATTATTTTATATTATAGAACCATATTTTTATTCTCATAAATTAGCAACAATAAGACATTCCCATGCTTTTATAATTTAGTTCTTTAGAATTTTGGTTTCAAAATTTGTACCATTAAAAAGAAAATTTATGGGAAATTATTGTATTTATAGTTTATTGAGAAGATAAATCTTTATTAAAGGAATTTCTTAAACCAATGAAAATAAATTAAAAACCTAAATTGAATGATATTGATATGTTGTAATGACTTAAGAGCTTTTAAAATTGATAAGATTTAAAAAAAAGAAAGAAGTATTAAATGGGAAGTTTGTAGGAAATAGATATGTTTTGATAAAGCAACTTTAATAACAAATTTTTAATTCTATTAAATAAAACAAGAATATATCAATGAAGAAGAAATTTTCTTATTATAAAGAGAGATAAAGCAACTTTCTCCCTATCAAGTGAATTATAAGGAATATTTCCTTTTCTTTTATATGTACAAAAAGTACCATAACATTACTACAAGACAGTTACATAAAAGTACCAAAATATTTTATACCCAAGAAAGTACTTAATTTTGTTTTTACTAATAAAGGTCTGGATTTCCAAAAAAGTACCAAATTATGTCTATGTTGTATTACCAAAAATGTGCTAAAGTATTTACAAACTAAATCGCTACAAACAGAGAAAAATGTAATTATAGATAATGAGAATGGTACCATTTCCAAAAAGTTCTATATATAAAAAGCTTTGTTTAGAAGATAAAATGGCTAATAATATAGTACCTAAAATGACATATGCCCTTTAAAAGGTCGAATTTTCAAAGAATACCAATTGTGAAATTAAAATATTTTTTCATGAAAAACTTATAAAGCTTCGATTCTGTTTATATGTGATTTGGTAGCAGAGCTATTAAAGAGTGACTGTACCTTTATCTCCTAAATGTACAAACTTCCTAAAAGTATTTGTCTTATCAGAAGAATGTATAATCTGTCACCAATGGTTCAAAATGTACCAAAATAACCGAATTTTCAAACGGTATCAAGCACCTTTAAGATTTTAATAAAG
>OW121741.1:23038723-23063723 GCA_933228675.1 Stomorhina lunata
ATTTTACGAAAATTTATCGAAAATTTTCGATAGCAAAATTTTAAGTCACAAATTTTTGATAGAAAAACTTTTGATTAAAAAATTTTCTATAGAAAATTCTTTCATTAAAAAATTTTTTATAGAAAAATTTTTGATAAAAATTGTTCTAGAAAAATTTTTGATAAAAAATTTTCTAGAAAAATTTTTGATAAAAAATTTTCTAATGTAAAAATTTTTAACCAAAAAATTATGTGTAGAAAAATTTTTGATAAAAAAATTTTCTATAGAAAAATTTTTGATAAAACAATTTTCTATAGAAAAATTTTTGATAAAACAATTTTCTATAGAAAAATTTTTGATAAAAAAATTTTCTATCGAAAATTTTCTACAGAAAAATTTTATATCAAAAATTTTTGATAGTAAAATTTTATACAAAAAATTTTCGATAGAAACATTTTATATTCAAAATTTTTTATAGAAAAATTTTTGATAATAAAATCCTTTTATAAAAATATTTGATAAAAAAATTTTCTATAAAAAATTTTCAATATAAAATTTTTCTATCGAAAATTTTTGATATAAAATTTTTCTATAGAAATTTTTCGATATAAAATTTTTCCATAGAAAATTTTAGATATAAAATTTTTCTATAGAAAATTTTCGATATAAAATTTTCGATTTAAAATTTTCTATATAAAATTTTTTATGGAAAAATTTTATATTAAAAATTTCCTATAGAAAAATTTTTTATCAAAAACTTTCAACAGAAAAATTTTGTGTCGAAAATTTTCTATAGAAAAATTTTATATCGAAAATTTTCTATAGAAAAATTTTATATCGAAAAATTTCTATAGAAAAATTTTATATCAAAAATTTTCGATAGAAAAATTTTATATTGAAAATTTTTTATAGAAAAATTTTATATCGAAAATTTTCTGTAGAAAAATTTTATATCTAAAATTTTCTATAGAAAAATTTTATATTGAAAATTTTCTATAGGAAAATTTCATATCGAAAATTTTCTATAGAAAAATTTTATATCGAAAATTTTTTATAGAAAAATTTTATAACGAAAATTTTCCATAGAAAAATTTTATATCGAAAAATTTCTATAGATAATTTTCGAAAACTTGCAATATAAAAATTTTACATCGAAAATTTTTTCTAGAAAAATTTTATATTGAAAATTTTCGAAAGAAAAATTTTATATCGAAAATTTTCTATAGAAAAATTTTGTATCAAAAATTTTCGAAAAAAAATTTTATATCAAAAATTTTCTATAGCAAAATTTTATATCTAAAATTTTCTATAGAAAAATTTTATGTCTAAAATTTTCTATAGAAAAATTTTATATCGAAAATTTTCCAAAGAAAAATTGATATCGAAAATTTTCAATAGAAAAATTTTTGATAAAAAATTTTCTAAAAATTTTAATAAAAAATTTTCTATAGAAAAATTTTTGATGAAAAATTTTCTATACAAAAATTTGTGAAAAAAAAAATTATAAAAATTTTTTTGATACAAATTTCTTTTATAGAAAAATTTTTTTATAAAAAAAATTTCAAGAGAAAAATTTTGGATAAAAAAATTTCAAGAGAAAAATTTTGGATAAAAAAATTTTCTTTATAAAAATTTTTATAAAAAAAATTTGTATAGAACAATTTGTAACAAAAAAAAATTTTTGATAAAAAATTTTCGATAGATAAATTTTACATACAAGAATTTTTGATAGAAGAATTTTTGATAAAAAAATTTTCTATTAATATTTTTTAATAAAAAAATTCTGTGTAGAAAAATTTTTGATAAAAAAACTTTCTATAGAAAAAATTAAAAAAAATTTCTATACAAAAATTTTTGATAAAATAAATTTCTATAGTACAATTTTTGATAAAAAAATTTTTCTATTAAAAAATGTTTGAAAAAAAAAAAATTTCTATAGAAAAATTTTTGATAAATAAATTTTCTATAGAAAAATTTGCGATAAGTAAATTTTCTATAGTACAATTTTCGATAAAAAAAAAATTTCTATAGAAAAATTTTTGATCTAAAATTTTCTATACAAAATTTTTGATAAAAAAATTTTAAATAGAAAATTTTTGGTTAAAAAATATTTTCTGTAGAAAAATTTTTGATATTAAATTTCCTACACAAAATTTTTGATAAAAAAATTTTCTATAGAAAATTTTTTGATAAAAAATATTTTCTATAGAATTTTTTTTTTTCAAATTTAAAAACGCCGGCTCTTTAATGTGCCCTCTTTAGTGTCAAAAAACTTACAGCTGTACACAGTTCGGCTGTTTAGTTCTTGCCTTGTGGACTAGGCGATGATTATGTGACAGTAATGCTACAGATTAGTATGAAATGTAATGCTACAGATTATTAGAAATATTAGTTCAAAAAGTATAAAGCAAAAATGTAATTTTGCCAAAAACTACGCTAGTTTGGTCAATATTATAGGTGACAAGGTATTATATAATTTTTCTCCTATCATTCCTTAATACGCACAGAAGTCGATTTAGCCGTATTCGTCTGATGAAATCAGGTTTGTAGAGCTAGAACATCGCTCTAAGAACTAAGCTTTTGAATCGAAAATATTCGTCAGCAAAAACCACAATTATTTTTTTTTTCTAAATTTTAAGAAAAACTCCGCTTTGTTAAAGTGAATGCACCTTAAAATAGGTTTATTGACTGTCTTTATACGTAAACGCAGAAATTGTGACTACTTAATATGCAAATCTTAAAACTTGATATCTCTATATTTAAAATATTTAACATTTTTTATATTATTTATTATATTTTAATATGATTTTGGTGCATTTCTCAAATAACTCTATAATCAATATTTAAATATAATTTATTAAATACTATTTATATATGAGATAAAACTGTCTACTGGGAACATTAAGTCATTCAACTTCAAGCAAAAACATTTCAGATAAAACTCATTTATAATATCTTAGATATAAAATTATAAACAATAAATTTCTATTAAAACCACGTTTTAGTAATAATAGATATATAGAAAATATTTAAATTAAGTCACGCTAATAAAACAAGTTTTTAGCAAAGATCCAAAATATCAAGTGATTAAACGATCTTTACTCCCAGCTAAAAGCTAAAACGCTGACAAATAGCCATAACAGCGATCAAATCTATAACAACTTGAGCTGATCGTTTGAATACAACATGACTGCAATGCAAATTGCTTCAAACATATCGACTTATACTTGTACGTCACCGACCGGGTGTCGCTTAACAAGCAACATTTTTAAACAAGTCAAACAAGAATTGTCTTAATTTTTTTGCATTCCATTTCAATTCTACTCAAAGCTGAGTAATAATTTTAATTAAAATCCTAATCTTTGTTCGAAAAAAAAGTATAAATATAAGTACAAATTGCAATGAAATTTGTTTATTATAAACAAATTCCTATTAAATCAAACAACATCGAACCTAAGAACAAACTGGGTAAACGGCATGCAGTTCTCTGACAACCAACGGACACAAAATTCGAATAACAGAGAAGGCATGCAACCAGCTGCAGTTGGAAATGATGAAGTTGTACTAGAGGCAGGTGCAACTAATTTACAGCAAAAATCAGAAAATAGTAGTGAAGGTGAATTATGGGACTATGAAGAGATCTTAGGAATTTTAGGTGGGTCTTTAAAATTTTGAGACAAAAACATTTGATTAATCAATTTTTTTTATATTTTCAAGGTTTTGGCAAAACGCAATGGATTTTATTACTTATCAGTGGCTTATTGACCATGACCGCTATGGCGGCCCAGTTATCGGTGGGCATTATAGCTATATCGTCACAATGTGAATTTAATATGTCTCAGAGCGAGAAGGGAATAATGATGGCAGCATGTGTGACAGGTAATAAGACTTTAAGTTTTCTGTAGAAAAACTTGGAGAAAAACCAAAGTCTTTTAAAGAAATACTAAATTATTTTATAAAACACAATTTTCTATAGAAAAGTTGAAAATTTTCTAAAGAAAAGTTGAAAATTTTCTATAGAAAAGTTGAAATTTTTCCATAGAAAAGTTAAAATTTTTTGTAGAAAAGTTGAAATTTTTCTATAGAAAATCTGAAAGTTTTTTATAGAAAATTTGAAATTTTTCTACAGAAAATTTGAAGTTTTTCTATAGAAAATTTGAAATTTTTCTATAGAAAGTTTGAAATTTTTCTATAGAAAATTTGAAATTTTTCTATAGAAAATTTGACATTTTTCTATAGAAAATTTGACATTTTTCTATAGAAAAGTTAACATTTTTCTATAGAAAAGTTGAAATTTTTCTATAGAAAAGTTGAAATTTTTCTATAGAAAAGTTGAAAATTTTCTATACAAAAGTTGAAAATTTTCTATAGAAAAGTTGAAAATTTTCTATAGAAAAGTTGAAAATTTTCTATAGAAAAGTTGAAAATTTTCTATAGAAAAGTTGAAAATTTTCTATAGAAAAGTTGAAAATTTTCTATAGAAAAGTTGAAAATTTTCTATAGAAAAGTTGAAAATTTTCTATAGAAAAGTTAAAAATTTTCTATAGAAAAGTTAAAAATTTTCTATAGAAAAGTTAAAAATTTTCTATAGAAAAGTTAAAAATTTTCTATAGAAAAGATGACATTTTTCTATAGAAAATTTGCAATTTTTCTATAGAAAAATTGAAATTTTTCTATAGAAAAGTTGAAATTTTTCTATAGAAAAGTTGAAATTTTTCTATAGAAAAGTTGAAATTTTTCTATAGAAAAGTTGAAATTTTTCTATAGAAAAGTTGAAATTTTGCTATAGAAAAGTTGAAATTTTTCTATAGAAAAGTTGAAATTTTTCTATAGAAATATTGAAACTTCAACTTTTCTATAGAAAAATTTCAACTTTTCTATAGAAAAACTTCAACTTTTCTATAGAAAAATTTCAACTTTTCTATAGAAAAATTTCAAATTTTCTATAGAAAAATATCAACTTTGCGATAGAAAGATTTCAATCTTCTTTTTTTTTTCTCCCTCTATGTGCCTTATAACAGGCGTTGTTTTGTCCACCTACATTTGGGGCTACATTAGCGATGTCTGGGGTAGACGTACCGTGTTGATATGGACAACATTTGTAACAAATGCTTTGCAATTTATAACGATGTTCGTTACCAACGTATGGCTATTTAATTTCATAAATCTTATTATGGGCATCAGGTAAAATATTAAAATTACAAAAGAAAAAAACTAAAATAAAAAAGTTTTTTACAACTTCTATTAAAATAAATTATATTGCTAATATTGCAACCACATATTATCTTTTATGGTTGTTTCTCTATGTGGAAATGTTTCCAGTTCGGGTGGCATATCGGGCGCAATGTATCCTTATCTCAGTGAATTTAATACCGCCAAATATCGTGCTGTGGTAATAAATTATTCTACCATGTTTGTAAGCATAACGGCCATTTATGTGCCAGGTAAGTAATTTTCAGTTTTTTTGTTATATGGCTAAAAATTTTTGCTAACATATTTTAAAACATCTAAACTTTTATTTGTTTTTTTTTTTTAGCCATTTCATGGTTAGTACTTTCCAGCGAATGGTCACTAGAAATAACCGACAGTTTTGTATTCAAACCCTGGCGTTTGATAATACTTTTCTGTTTATTGCCTGGTTTGATAGGAGCCCTAATGCTGATTCCCTTTCCTGAGAGCCCTAAATTGCTTTTAGCCCATGAAAAGGTGGAAAAAACTGTCGAAGCTTTAAATTGGATTTCTAAGTTCAATAAAGGTTTAGACCTAGACGTAGTCTTAAAGAGCTCATCTATTGGTTTGAAGTCAGAGGAATTAGCTGAGGCTGACTTGTTGAAAGTAGGAAGTGGTTGTTCCATGTTAACTAATATATGGAAGGCCACGGTACCTTTGTTTCACAAGCCTCATGGTTTAAATGTTACTTTGGCGGTATTGGCCCTGTTTGGCTTGATGTTTTCTTCAAATGGTATGCAGGTATGGTTTCCCGAAATCGTTAATAGGTCAGCAGGTGGTCTGCAATCGGGTGAAAGCGCCACGGTGTGTACGATTATAGATGAATCTTTTAAAAAAGACCAAGTAAACGGTACTTTTGAGGAAGCTGCTGAAAGTGGAGTAAGTTTTTGAAACACAGAACTAGCACAGAACTAGAACAGAACTAGAACAGAACTAGAACAGAACTAGAACAGAACTAGAACAGAACTAGAACAGAACTAGAACAGAACTAGAACAGAACTAGAACAGAACTAGAACAGAACTAGAACAGAACTAGAACAGAACTAGAACAGAACTAGAACAGAACTAGAACAGAACTAGAACAGAACTAGAACAGAACTAGAACAGAACTAGAACAGAACTAGAACAGAACTAGAACAGAACTAGAACAGAACTAGAACAGAACTAGAACAGAACTAGAACAGAACTAGAACAGAACTAGAACAGAACTAGAACAGAACTAGAACAGAACTAGAACAGAACTAGAACAGAACTAGAACAGAACTAGAACAGAACTAGAACAGAACTAGAACAGAACTAGAACAGAACTAGAACAGAACTAGAACAGAACTAGAACAGAACTAGAACAGAACTAGAACAGAACTAGAACAGAACTAGAACAGAACTAGAACAGAACTAGAACAGAACTAGAACAGAACTAGAACAGAACTAGAACAGAACTAGAACAGAACTAGAACAGAACTAGAACAGAACTAGAACAGAACTAGAACAGAACTAGAACAGAACTAGAACAGAACTAGAACAGAACTAGAACAGAACTAGAACAGAACTAGAACAGAACTAGAACAGAACTAGAACAGAACTAGAACAGAACTAGAACAGAACTAGAACAGAACTAGAACAGAACTAGAACAGAACTAGAACAGAACTAGAACAGAACTAGAACAGAACTAGAACAGAACTAGAACAGAACTAGAACAGAACTAGAACAGAACTAGAACAGAACTAGAACAGAACTAGAACAGAACTAGAACAGAACTAGAACAGAACTAGAACAGAACTAGAACAGAACTAGAACAGAACTAGAACAGAACTAGAACAGAACTAGAACAGAACTAGAACAGAACTAGAACAGAACTAGAACAGAACTAGAACAGAACTAGAACAGAACTAGAACAGAACTAGAACAGAACTAGAACAGAACTAGAACAGAACTAGAACAGAACTAGAACAGAACTAGAACAGAACTAGAACAGAACTAGAACAGAACTAGAACAGAACTAGAACAGAACTAGAACAGAACTAGAACAGAACTAGAACAGAACTAGAACAGAACTAGAACAGAACTAGAACAGAACTAGAACAGAACTAGAACAGAACTAGAACAGAACTAGAACAGAACTAGAACAGAACTAGAACAGAACTAGAACAGAACTAGAACAGAACTAGAACAGAACTAGAACAGAACTAGAACAGAACTAGAACAGAACTAGAACAGAACTAGAACAGAACTAGAACAGAACTAGAACAGAACTAGAACAGAACTAGAACAGAACTAGAACAGAACTAGAACAGAACTAGAACAGAACTAGAACAGAACTAGAACAGAACTAGAACAGAACTAGAACAGAACTAGAACAGAACTAGAACAGAACTAGAACAGAACTAGAACAGAACTAGAACAGAACTAGAACAGAACTAGAACAGAACTAGAACAGAACTAGAACAGAACTAGAACAGAACTAGAACAGAACTAGAACAGAACTAGAACAGAACTAGAACAGAACTAGAACAGAACTAGAACAGAACTAGAACAGAACTAGAACAGAACTAGAACAGAACTAGAACAGAACTAGAACAGAACTAGAACAGAACTAGAACAGAACTAGAACAGAACTAGAACAGAACTAGAACAGAACTAGAACAGAACTAGAACAGAACTAGAACAGAACTAGAACAGAACTAGAACAGAACTAGAACAGAACTAGAACAGAACTAGAACAGAACTAGAACAGAACTAGAACAGAACTAGAACAGAACTAGAACAGAACTAGAACAGAACTAGAACAGAACTAGAACAGAACTAGAACAGAACTAGAACAGAACTAGAACAGAACTAGAACAGAACTAGAACAGAACTAGAACAGAACTAGAACAGAACTAGAACAGAACTAGAACAGAACTAGAACAGAACTAGAACAGAACTAGAACAGAACTAGAACAGAACTAGAACAGAACTAGAACAGAACTAGAACAGAACTAGAACAGAACTAGAACAGAACTAGAACAGAACTAGAACAGAACTAGAACAGAACTAGAACAGAACTAGAACAGAACTAGAACAGAACTAGAACAGAACTAGAACAGAACTAGAACAGAACTAGAACAGAACTAGAACAGAACTAGAACAGAACTAGAACAGAACTAGAACAGAACTAGAACAGAACTAGAACAGAACTAGAACAGAACTAGAACAGAACTAGAACAGAACTAGAACAGAACTAGAACAGAACTAGAACAGAACTAGAACAGAACTAGAACAGAACTAGAACAGAACTAGAACAGAACTAGAACAGAACTAGAACAGAACTAGAACAGAACTAGAACAGAACTAGAACAGAACTAGAACAGAACTAGAACAGAACTAGAACAGAACTAGAACAGAACTAGAACAGAACTAGAACAGAACTAGAACAGAACTAGAACAGAACTAGAACAGAACTAGAACAGAACTAGAACAGAACTAGAACAGAACTAGAACAGAACTAGAACAGAACTAGAACAGAACTAGAACAGAACTAGAACAGAACTAGAACAGAACTAGAACAGAACTAGAACAGAACTAGAACAGAACTAGAACAGAACTAGAACAGAACTAGAACAGAACTAGAACAGAACTAGAACAGAACTAGAACAGAACTAGAACAGAACTAGAACAGAACTAGAACAGAACTAGAACAGAACTAGAACAGAACTAGAACAGAACTAGAACAGAACTAGAACAGAACTAGAACAGAACTAGAACAGAACTAGAACAGAACTAGAACAGAACTAGAACAGAACTAGAACAGAACTAGAACAGAACTAGAACAGAACTAGAACAGAACTAGAACAGAACTAGAACAGAACTAGAACAGAACTAGAACAGAACTAGAACAGAACTAGAACAGAACTAGAACAGAACTAGAACAGAACTAGAACAGAACTAGAACAGAACTAGAACAGAACTAGAACAGAACTAGAACAGAACTAGAACAGAACTAGAACAGAACTAGAACAGAACTAGAACAGAACTAGAACAGAACTAGAACAGAACTAGAACAGAACCAGAACAGAACTAAAAAAGAACCTGAACCAAAAATATTATGTTTTTCAGATCTGCAATGACTCCATTTCCACCAAAACCTATGTGGACAATATTATCATGGGTGTGGCTTTTCTAGTGGGTTTCTCCATTCAGGGTGTCTTACTTAATCCCTTGGGTAGGAAAAATGTTCTTTTAGCTGCGCTGGCCGTGGGGGTCTTATGTGGTATTCTGTTGCACATTGTTACTAGTACTACAGGAGTTTTGATATTGTTTTGTCTGTATATTCTATTACCGGGTCTTTCGATTTCTATTATGTGTGGAGCCATGGTGGACTTGGTACCGACACATTTGAGGTGAGTTTATGAAATAGTATATATTCACTCATATAATCTTAATTCTCTGCTTTAAATTATAATAACAGAGGCAAAGCTGTTAGTTTGGGCTTAACTTTAGGTCGTTTGGGTGTTATAGTGGCTTCAAATCTTATAGCTGGTATGTTGGAGCCCTACTGTAATGGCCTGTTTGGCATAGTTACCGCCAGTTTAATAAGTAAGTAAACAGGTTTATAGTTTTTATACAAATGAAATGATTTATATTAAATAAAATTGTTAAATTTTTCTTTTCAGTTTGTGGCGGTCTGGTGTACTATTTGCCAAGTTAATTCTAAGATTTATAAAATTTTTCAAATAATTTATAAAGTTGTATATTAAACTTGTATGTGTATGATCATACGTTTAATGTTTAAATGTTAGAGTTATTTATTTTACATTTTTTTTTTGCTGCATTTTAATAAAAGAACAATAAAACTCTGTATATAGATATGTATTTCTATTTTTAAAGTAACTTCAGTCACATATACTATGTGTTATTGCATAAGAATACAATTATTCAAAAATAAATATTAAGAAGACTCATATAAAAGTTAATTAGAAAATTTTTTAAATTGAAATTTTAGTATTCTAAGACAAAATCCAATTGAAATGTTAGTTTTTATTTACCCGTTTTGTCATAATAATCAGTTGTTGTCATTGATATATTTGAGCCACCTTAATATTTACATAGTTCAATTCACAATTTTGTGTTCAGAGACACATTAAATTCCCACTAGCATTATATTTTACATAAATTTTGAATTGACAAAAAGTGCTAAAAAAATATTACATAAAAACTAAAGGAAAAATATAAATAAGAAAAAAGTTATATAAATAGTAACAAAAAAGTACCATAAAAGTAATTCTAAAAGGTACTAAAGAATTGAATTTTATATTTTTGTAAAAGAAAGAAATATTAGATACTAAAGTACCGTAGTTAGGTTTTTACTCCCTAAATTATCAAGTTTTCAAAAAGTACCAAACAAAGTAGTCACTTTCAAGCTCGTTCTTCCAAGAGCGCAAGTAACAAAAATATATCTAAACATTAATTCAAAAAGTAGCAAAGAACTGTAACTATAACAATGCTGCAGTTTATTCTCACACAACGAAAAAACTTAAAAAGTACCATGTCAAAAAGTTCTCATAAATTTATAAAAATGTTGGCCAAGTATTTAAAAAAAAAAAGATATATTTTTATACCCACCATCAAAAAGATTGAGATTGTCATTCCGTTTGTAATTTCCTAAATATTGGCCCAAAAACCAAATATTCTGAATCCTTATGAAATTCTAAATGGATTGAGCGATGTCTGTCTGTCTGTCTGTCTGTCTGTCTGTCTGTCTGTCTGTCTGTCTGTCTGTCTGTCTGTCTGTCTGTCTGTCTGTCTGTCTGTCTGTCTGTCTGTCTATCTATCTATCTATCTATCTGTCTGTCTGTCTGTCTGTCTGTCTGTCTGTCTGTCTGTCTGTCTGTCTGTCTGTCTGTCTGTCTGTCTATCTATCTATCTATCTATCTGTCTGTCTGTCTGTCTGTCTGTCTGTCTGTCTGTCTGTCTGTCTGTCTGTTTGTCTGTCTGTATGTCTGTCTGTCTGTCTGTCTGTCTGTCTGTCTGTCTGTCTGTCTGTCTGTCTGTCTGTCTGTTTCTCTGTCTGTCTGTCTGTCTGTCTGTTGAAATCGCGATAACGCCTAAACGAAACTTTGCAAAAATATTCCCTATTTCTGAGATAAGTTTGGTATTAAATTGGGAGAAATCGGTTAACATTTGACCATAGCTCCAGTATAACCTCATCAAAATCGGTTCACATTTTGCCTAGCTCCCATACAAACAACTTATGAAAACAGCCTATATTTCACCTTAAATACACATAAATGTCAATAAATCTAAAACTATAGCAGATATTACCTTTAAATTTAGCACAACGAAGTCTTAAGTCTGGTCAATGCGAGCTAATGTTCAAAATTTTGTCAAAATTGGTTACCATTTGACCATAGCTCCCATATAAAAAACTTACAAAAACACAAAAATGCAAAAACAAAAGGGGGTTTGTGTCTGTCTGTCCGTCAGATAAGAGCGCGAGAAAATTTATATTTTGTTTAAAAATATATTTCTTTAAATAAAACAACAACAAAAAAAGTTTTTGTTGTTATTTTCCAACTGCTTACCCAAGTCATTACTTTACTGCAATTGGTAAGTACTTGCCTCCTCTGTCAGTCTGTCTGTCTGTCTGTCTGTCTGTCTGTCTGTCTGTCTGTCTGTCTGTCTGTCTGTCTGTCTGTTTGTCTGTCTGTCTGTCTGTCTGTCTGTCTGTCTGTCTGTCTGTCTGTCTGTCTGTCTGTGTGTCTGTCTGTCTGTCTGTCTGTCTGTCTGTCTTTCTGTCTGTCTGTCTGTTTCTCTGTCTGTCTGTCTGTTGAAATCGCGATAACGCCTAAACGAAACTTTGCAAAAATATTCCCTATTTCTGAGATAAGTTTGGTATTAAATTGGGAGAAATCGGTTAACATTTAACCATAGCTCCCGTATAACCTCATCAAAATCGGTTCACATTTTGCCTAGCTCCCATACAAACAACTTATGAAAACAGCCTATATTTCACCTTAAATAACCATAAATGTCAATAAATCTAAAACTATAGCAGATATTACCTCTAAATTTAGCACAACGAAGTCTTAGAAGTTGTGTGCAGAAAATGGAAATCGATTCATATTTTGTTAGAGCTCCCATATGACCCTGCCCCGGGAATCACATTTATGCTAATAAATAGAATACAATTGTAATAGCTATGATTTATATATAAACATAATTCTTATATATATATATATATATATATATATATATATATATATATATATATATATATATATAAGATTAGATAGCTATCAATCAATGTCCAGACTTTATATACGGTAGATGCATTAGGAACTCCTAACGAAATATATCGACCTATCGTATTACTATAAACATATTTATCCTAACTAAACATCCGTGGTTACAACAATTTTTATTTACTTAGTAAATCTATATGTGAACCGCCGTGATATAACAGGTAAGTCATCCGCCGAGTATAGCACAGGTTCCAAGTTCGATCCCCGGACGAACGCACTTGAAAAAATAAATTTTCAAAAATGCGGTTTACCTCCACTGGCTATTGAGTATTAGCCTATACAAAACCTCTCTAACTAATGCAGTTGTCGTTCCGAGTCGGAGTTAAAACATAGGTCGAGGAGTCTAAAAATAGAATCGGAAACAGCTCATTGTCTGAAAGAAGTACCGAGCAAAAGAAGTACCCAGCAAAACTTTGGTAATGGCAAGTACTGTGGTAACTGGTTACCTTGTTATGACCACAACATACCCTACGAATAACTAATAAGTTATTACAGAAGTACTTATTTGTAATTAAGATGGCAATTTAAACTGAAAGGCCCCGGTTCCAATCCCCACCAAGACCAACAATTTTTTTAATTTTTTTGTTTTATAAAAAGAGTCTTTCCAAATGATTTTTGAGTTTTAAGTACTTAAATATTAACTTCTGTAAAAAAAAAATTTGGAAAACCAAAAAACTAAAAAAATACCACCATGAGTCAATTTTGATTATGTAGGGGGTGTTGGATACCAAAAACGGTTCTGATTGGTGCTAACTTGGTAAGCTCAACTTATCTGGGTCATCCCTCATCTCAACTAGTGATATCACCCGGGGAACTAGTTTAACACCCCTTAATGTAGTGAGATAACACGTTCGAAACTTCGATGGAAAGACCAACAGAAGAAAAATTTTCAAAGCTTTTCCTATATAATTGGAGAATATTTATTCGCACAAGATCGATGTCCATGAAATTTTAAAATATGCTCGGACTTTAAAGTTATCAGGTTGTAACTATAGGCCATTTATGTAAGTAACAGTCAATGTTATATAAAAACTTATACAAAAAGGAAGATTTAAATTGTTTAAATTTTAAAATAATTAAAAAAAATTTTTTTATTGTTTATGAAATGCATTTACAAAAAATCGTATAAAAATATTTTTCCAAAAATTTCAACAAAGCAAAAAAAAAACTGGGAAAATCAAAGTTATTGTCACATGATTTTGAATCTTAAACTAAAAATCGTATATATTAATTACAAGCTGCTAACTTTTTAACATATGAAGTATCTCAGTGGAAAAGCCTCCGCCTAGCAGTCGTAGGGGCCTGGGTTTGAGCCCCCATGGGGTCATTAAAAAAATTTTTCTATTTCGTTAAAAAATATATTTCTTTAAATAAAACAACAACAACAAAAGTTTTTGTTGTTATTTTCCAACTGCTTACCCAAGTCATTACTTTACTGCAATTGGTAAGTACTTGCCTCCAATGTCATCCATATGTTAATGTAATGACTTAAACAGTGAATAGTTTAGCTGTTTAACTCATTATTTGCTAATGAAAAGTTTTGCTGGGTATATAACAAAAATGTAAAAACTGTCCAAATTTTGAAATCTAAAGTTCCTGAAGTTTGGATTGGGCTGTGATAAATCGGTATAGAATTTCATATATTTAATATTTACTTATATATGTAACAATATTTCCCTCATGTCCTACGTAAAGAAATCTTAAAGTATTGGCAACAAATTTTAAAACTTTCAAGTTTCCCTAAAAACAAAAAATTCATTATAACCAATTTGCCAAATAATAAAGTCATCTCCATAAAATATTACCACAATTTTCAAAAACCTCCTCGACCCCCCTCCCCTTGTAATAATAGGTGGTAATAAATAAGAAAATATTAAAAGTTCTTACATTACAAGATGCTGCTGTTTTGTTGTTTAAAACAAAATAAAATACTCGAAGAAAAAAAATTTAAAAAAATATGTAAAATGTTTATATTATAAAAAAGTCAAAATGAATTGTAACAAAATAAATTTGTTCTATTTTAGAAAACACGTAGAAATACTTACAGACAGAGGAAATGGTGGTAACCAATGTATAATAGAAATGTACTTAGGGGTATCTTTAGACTATAGGAGTTTAAAAAAGCTAATACAAAGGAGACCGAAGGAATAAATTCATATGATGAAAAATCCAATATTTTAGGAAATGCAAAATTTAAGCTTTCATATAAATGTTTTGAAAAAAAATTTTTCCTTGAGGTATCGTAAGACTCGTAGTGTAAAGCAGCCATTTTCATGTGCTCTTCTCAACATATAAGAGCTTTCCTATACATTACTGTAGAAGTACTCTAACAAGCTGCTTGTTTGTTTTATTATTACCCTCTAGTACAAACATTTATTTCTTTTATTTTCATTTCCAATTTCTCGTTTTTGTTTAACATATTTCATATTTTACATATTTATAAATTTTATTCAACATATTGTAGAAATTTTTGTATTATTACTACTATTTGCTTTAGCTTTCATTTTTATTTTGTTTTAAACAAATGTTTCCGTAATTTGGTTCATAAATAAAAATGTTCGAAAAGTGTTAAATTTGATAAGAAATAAATATGTTGAATTGACTTGTGTGTAAGTTTTCTTTACTTTTTATTTAAAATTCAGGATTTGTTTCAAAAATATATATATATATATATATTTGCATAGGATACATATGAATCATACATTGTAAAAGGGCCTATGTTAAATATTGTAAAATTTCACATATAACAGGGCAAGAAGGAAGACATAAACATCAAGTAAGACATACACTTATACATAGACTAAGACATACACTAAGATATAAACTAAGGCATCAACTAAGGCATAGACTAAGACATAGACTAAGACATAGACTAAGACATAGACTAAGACATAGAATAAGACATAGACTAAGACATAGACTAAGACATAGACTAAGACATAGACTAAGATATAGACTAAGACAAGGACTAAGACATAGACTAAGACATAGACTAAGACATAGACTAAGACATAGACTAAGACATAGACTAAGACATAGACTAAGACATAGACTAAGACATAGACTAAGACATAGACTAAGACATAGACTAAGACATAGACTAAGACATAGACTAAGACATAGACTAAGACATAGACTAAGACATAGACTAAGACATAGACTAAGACATAGACTAAGACATAGACTAAGACATAGACTAAGACGTAGACTAAGACATAGACTAAGACATAGACTAAGACATAGACTAAGACATAGACTAAGACATAGGCTAAGACATAGACTAAGGCATAGACTAAGACATAGACTTAAACATAAACTAAGACATAGACTAAGACATAGACTAAGACATAGACTAAGACATAGACTAAGACATAGACTAAGACATAGACTAAGACATAGACTAAGACATAGACTAAGACATAGACTAAGACATAGACTAAGACATAGACTAAGACATAGACTAAGACATAGACTAAGACAAGGACTAAGACATAGACTAAGACATAGACTAAGACATAGACTAAGACATAGACTAAGACATAGACTAAGACATAGACTAAGACATAGACTAAGACATAGACTAAGACATAGACTAAGACATAGACTAAGACATAGACTAAGACATAGACTAAGACATAGACTAAGACATAGACTAAGACATAGACTAAGACATAGACTAAGACATAGACTAAGACATAGACTAAGACATAGACTAAGACATAGACTAAGACATAGACTAAGACATAGACTAAGACATAGACTAAGACATAGACTAAAACATAAACTAAGACATAGACTAAGACATAGACTAAGACATAGACTAAGACATAGATTAAGACATAGACTAAGACATAGACTAAGACATAGACTAAGACATAGACTAAGACATAGACTAAGACATAGACTAAGGCATAGACTAAGACATAGACTAAAACATAAACTAAGACATAGACTAAGACATAGACTAAGACATAGACTAAGACATAGATTAAGACATAGACTAAGACATAGACTAAGACATAGACTAAGACATAGACTAAGACATAGACTAAGACATAGACTAAGACATAGACTAAGACATAGACTAAGACATAGACTAAGACATAGACTAAGACATAGACTAAGGCATAGACTAAGACATAGACTAAAACATAAACTAAGACATAGACTAAGACATAGACTAAGACATAGACTAAGACATTGACTAAGACATAGACTAAGACATAGACTAAGACATAGACTAAGACATTGACTAAGACATAGACTAAGACATAGACATAGACTAAGACATAAACTAAGACATAGACTAAGATATAGACTAAGACATAGACTAAGACATAGACTAAGACATAGACTAAGACATAGACTAAGACATAGACTAAGGCATAGACTAAGACATAGACTAAGACATAGACTAAATCATAGACTAAGACATAGACTAAGACATAGATTAAGACATAGACTAAGGCATAGACTAAGACATAGACTAAGACATAGACTAAGACATAGACTAAGACATAGACTAAGACATAGACTAAGACATAGACTAAGACATAGACTAAGACATAGACTAAGACATAGACTTAGACATAGATTAAGACATAGACTAAGGCATAGACTAAGACATAGACTAAGACATAGACTAAGACATAGACTAAGACATAGACTAAGACATAGACTAAGACATAGACTAAGACATAGACTAAGACATAGACTAAGACATAAACTAAGACATAGACTAAGACATAGACTAAGACATAGACTAAGGAGTAGACTAAGACATAAACTAAGACATAGACTAAGACATAGACTAAGACATAGACTAAGACATAAACTAAGACATAGACTAAGACATAGACTAAGACATAGACTAAGGAGTAGACTAAGACATAAACTAAGACATAGACTAAGACATAGACTAAGACATAGACTAAGACATAGACTAAGACATAGACTAAGACATAGACTAAGACATAGACTAAGACATAGACTAAGACATAGACTAAGACATAGACTAAGACATAGACTAAGACATAGACTAAGACATTGACTAAGACATAGACTAAGACATAGACTAAGACATAGACTAAGACATTGACTAAGACATAGACTAAGACATAGACATAGACTAAGACATAAACTAAGACATAGACTAAGATATAGACTAAGACATAGACTAAGACATAGACTAAGACATAGACTAAGACATAGACTAAGACATAGACTAAGACATAGACTAAGACATAGACTAAGACATAGACTAAGACATAGACTAAGACATAGACTAAGACATAGACTAAGACATAGACTAAGACATAGACTAAGACATAGACTAAGACATAGACTAAGACATAGACTAAGACATAGACTAAGACATAGACTAAGACATAGACTAAGACATAGACTAAGACATAGACTAAGACATAGACTAAGACATAGACTAAGACATAGACTAAGACATAGACTAAGACATAGACTAAGGCATAGACTAAGACATAGACTAAGACATAGACTAAGACATAGACTAATACATAGACTAATACATAGACTAAGACATAGACTAAGACATAGACTAAGACATAGACTAAGACATAGACTAAGACATAGACTAAGACATAGACTAAGACATAGACTAAGACATAGACTAAGACATAGACTAAGACATAGACTAAGACATAGACTAAGACATAGACTAAGACATAGACTAAGACATAGACTAAGACATAGACTAAGACATAGACTAAGACATAGACTAAGACATAGACTAAGACATAGACTAAGACATAGACTAAGACATAGACTAAGACATAGACTAAGACATAGACTAAGACATAGACTAAGACATAGACTAAGACATAGACTAAGACATAGACTAAGACATAGACTAAGACATAGACTAAGACATAGACTAAGACATAGACTAAGACATAGACTAAGACATAGACTAAGACATAGACTAAGACATAGACTAAGACATAGACTAAGACATAGACTAAGACATAGACTAAGACATAGACTAAGACATAGACTAAGACATAGACTAAGACATAGACTAAGACATAGACTAAGACATAGACTAAGACATAGACTAAGACATAGACTAAGACATAGACTAAGACATAGACTAAGACATAGACTAAGACATAGACTAAAACATAAACTAAGACATAGACTAAGACATAGACTAAGACATAGACTAAGACATAGATTAAGACATAGACTAAGACATAGACTAAGACATAGACTAAGACATAGACTAAGACATAGACTAAGACATAGACTAAGGCATAGACTAAGACATAGACTAAAACATAAACTAAGACATAGACTAAGACATAGACTAAGACATAGACTAAGACATAGATTAAGACATAGACTAAGACATAGACTAAGACATAGACTAAGACATAGACTAAGACATAGACTAAGATATAGACTAAGACATAGACTAAGACATAGACTAAGACATAGACTAAGACATAGACTAAGACATAGACTAAGGCATAGACTAAGACATAGACTAAAACATAAACTAAGACATAGACTAAGACATAGACTAAGACATAGACTAAGACATTGACTAAGACATAGACTAAGACATAGACTAAGACATAGACTAAGACATTGACTAAGACATAGACTAAGACATAGACATAGACTAAGACATAAACTAAGACATAGACTAAGATATAGACTAAGACATAGACTAAGACATAGACTAAGACATAGACTAAGACATAGACTAAGACATAGACTAAGGCATAGACTAAGACATAGACTAAGACATAGACTAAATCATAGACTAAGACATAGACTAAGACATAGATTAAGACATAGACTAAGGCATAGACTAAGACATAGACTAAGACATAGACTAAGACATAGACTAAGACATAGACTAAGACATAGACTAAGACATAGACTAAGACATAGACTAAGACATAGACTAAGACATAGACTAAGACATAGACTAAGACATAGACTAAGGCATAGACTAAGACATAGACTAAAACATAAACTAAGACATAGACTAAGACATAGACTAAGACATAGACTAAGACATAGATTAAGACATAGACTAAGACATAGACTAAGACATAGACTAAGACATAGACTAAGACATAGACTAAGACATAGACTAAGACATAGACTAAGACATAGACTAAGACATAGACTAAGACATAGACTAAGACATAGACTAAGGCATAGACTAAGACATAGACTAAAACATAAACTAAGACATAGACTAAGACATAGACTAAGACATAGACTAAGACATTGACTAAGACATAGACTAAGACATAGACTAAGACATAGACTAAGACATTGACTAAGACATAGACTAAGACATAGACATAGACTAAGACATAAACTAAGACATAGACTAAGATATAGACTAAGACATAGACTAAGACATAGACTAAGACATAGACTAAGACATAGACTAAGACATAGACTAAGGCATAGACTAAGACATAGACTAAGACATAGACTAAATCATAGACTAAGACATAGACTAAGACATAGATTAAGACATAGACTAAGGCATAGACTAAGACATAGACTAAGACATAGACTAAGACATAGACTAAGACATAGACTAAGACATAGACTAAGACATAGACTAAGACATAGACTAAGACATAGACTAAGACATAGACTTAGACATAGATTAAGACATAGACTAAGGCATAGACTAAGACATAGACTAAGACATAGACTAAGACATAGACTAAGACATAGACTAAGACATAGACTAAGACATAGACTAAGACATAGACTAAGACATAGACTAAGACATAAACTAAGACATAGACTAAGACATAGACTAAGACATAGACTAAGGAGTAGACTAAGACATAAACTAAGACATAGACTAAGACATAGACTAAGACATAGACTAAGACATAAACTAAGACATAGACTAAGACATAGACTAAGACATAGACTAAGGAGTAGACTAAGACATAAACTAAGACATAGACTAAGACATAGACTAAGACATAGACTAAGACATAGACTAAGACATAGACTAAGACATAGACTAAGACATAGACTAAGACATAGACTAAGACATAGACTAAGACATAGACTAAGACATAGACTAAGACATAGACTAAGACATTGACTAAGACATAGACTAAGACATAGACTAAGACATAGACTAAGACATTGACTAAGACATAGACTAAGACATAGACTAAGACATAGACTAAGACATAAACTAAGACATAGACTAAGATATAGACTAAGACATAGACTAAGACATAGACTAAGACATAGACTAAGACATAGACTAAGACATAGACTAAGACATAGACTAAGACATAGACTAAGACATAGACTAAGACATAGACTAAGACATAGACTAAGACATAGACTAAGACATAGACTAAGACATAGACTAAGACATAGACTAAGACATAGACTAAGACATAGACTAAGACATAGACTAAGACATAGACTAAGACATAGACTAAGACATAGACTAAGACATAGACTAAGACATAGACTAAGACATAGACTAAGACATAGACTAAGACATAGACTAAGGCATAGACTAAGACATAGACTAAGACATAGACTAAGACATAGACTAATACATAGACTAAGACATAGACTAAGACATAGACTAAGACATAGACTAAGACATAGACTAAGACATAGACTAAGACATAGACTAAGACATAGACTAAGACATAGACTAAGACATAGACTAAGACATAGACTAAGACATAGACAAAGACATAGACTAAGACATAGACTAAGACATAGACTAAGACATAGACTAAGACATAGACTAAGACATAGACTAAGACATAGACTAAGACATAGACTAAGACATAGACTAAGACATAACTTAAGACATAGACTAAGACATAGACTAAGACATAGACTAAGACATAGACTAAGACATAGACTCAGACATAGACTCAGACATAGACTAAGACATAGACTAAGACATAGACTAAGATAGACTAAGACATAGACTAAGACATAGACTAAGACATAGACTAAGACATAGACTAAGACATAGACTAAGACATAGACTAAGACATAGACAAAGATACAGACTAAGACTGATATTAAGACAATAGTGGTAACTTAGCCTTCCCTTTTTGTTAAATGTGAACTTTTTAAATTTACATTTTCACAAAAATAGTTTAAACTTATTAGTGATATAAGTCTTTTTGCTAACAAACGACTCATATGTAGCTCATAAATATGTTATATGAAATTGTAATATTTGTACGAGTAGATACTGTTGCTTTATAAATTGTAAGTTATTTGTTACTGATAAAAAAACTGTCAATTTGATTTATGTAAAATAATTGGAAAGGGTAAGCTAAAATAATTTAAAAGGTTAAATTCTGTAACAGTAAATCAATAATAAAAAACAATTGGTTGTTTTATTGGTTTCATTATTGAAAACGCTTAAATTGGAATTTTTAATAAATTAATTGAAATTACTTTATAAAGTTAAAATAAGTTAAAGGAAGTGTTTGTAATAAAGTTGTTTTCATTTCGATGAAAGAATTGTTTTTATTATTGAGATATATTTTTAAGTTAGTTTATAGGACAAATTGTTAAGTTTAGAAAAAACAAACAAGAACGTAGTAATTCTGTCATTTACCATCAAATATAATTCAAAACTTTAAATCGTTAAATTTAAATTGTTTTTCAAATTCTAAGTAAATTTTATTCTTATACATAGCATGTTTTGAAAAATTAAAAGTGTATTAGTTAGTGTCTGCTAAGTTCCTCTAAAGTTTGAAAATACTTTTGAGTAATAAATTATTAAATACTTATAAATATACCTTGTATGTAGCAATAAACACAATTAACTTTACATGTGACCGGATGTCCATATATGACTTTTTTTAAAAAGCAACACTGACAAATTTAAGGTTGGATGGTGTAGAAAAATGTGATACTATTTTTTAAACGATAAAATTGTTTCAATTTTTAGCAAAAGAAAAAAACAAAATTGGAAATATTAAATTCCTTTAAAGTGAATTTGAATCACTGGAAAAGATAATTATTTACATTTGTATATCCTATTTTGAATTTTATAGAAAATATTTCAAACTATTTTTTAGCAATTTCTTACATAACGATTTATTTCTTGTATTATACAAATACTCTAAAAGCAATTTTCTTAAAAACAAGTAAGAAAAACTATAGTCGGTCAAGCTCGACTATCTGATACCCTTTTCTACTAAGATCAAATATGGACTAAAAATTTAACAAGTTTTAGTTAAGTCTTAAAGAAATACATGTATGAACTTTTTTCAAAATTTTTAGATTTAAGTAGATTTATGGGTCTGCTATGGGATAGAGGTAAGTAAAAACTTAGATTATCGACTGAACAAAAGTAAACACAAACATTTTTTAGTTTCATCTACCTTCACTTCCCATAATCTGAGCTTTTACCTTTAATTTACAAAAATAAATCGTAATGATTGTGTTTGTTAGAAAGGAAATAATGTGAGGTTTTCGATTTGTCTCCTCCTAAAGATGACGGCCTAACCAACCATCGCAACGCATCGAGGAATTGATTGCCCCAACAAACATTTTTTGGCTTTTATCCATAAATTGTCTAATACATTAAAAGATAAAGGCAAAAGACTAGGAATAAGTGCGAATAATTTATCTTTTGAAAAAAAAAAATATTCTTTAGAAAATTTTTCTATAAAAAAATGATTTTATAGACAATTTTTCTATAAAAAAAATTATTCTATAGAAAATCTTTTGATAAAAAAATTATTCTATAGAAAAGTTTTCGATAAAAAAAAATTATTCTACATAAAATTTCTCGAAAAAAATTAATTACTCTATATAAAATTTTTCGATAAAAAAAATATTCTATATAAAATTTTTCGACAAAAAAATTCCATAGAAAAAATTCTATAGAAATTTTTCAGTAAAAAAAAAATATTCTTTGGAAAATTTTGCGATAAAAAAACTGTTCTATAGAAAATTGTTCGATGAAAAAATTATTCTATAGAAAATTGTTCGATAAAAAATTATTCTATAGAAAATTGTTCGATAAAAAAATTGTTCTATAGAAAATTAAAAAAAAAACAAGTAAGAAAGTGCTATAGTCGGTCAAGCCCGACCATATAATACCCTTCACCACTAAGGTGAAAGGTGTTATTTTTCCTGTATAAAGACAAATATTTGCTAAATTTTGCCATCATACAAACATATTATCAAAATTTGTACATTTAAGCTGTTTCCGCCATTTGGACTTATATGAGAGCTACGGTCAAATGTGAACCGATTATTATGAAATTTGGCAAATTGATTACAGTTGCTACAAAAATTATGTATGCGAAAAATAAACTTAAAATTCTCATTATCTTGGGATTTACGAGCGTTTTAGTGAATTTTGTCTCATTTAGTGCATTTTGAGAAAAAAGTTTGTATGGGAGCTATCGTTAAATGTAGACCGATTTCAACGAAATCTGGTACAGTAATTAAGGTTCTCATAAGCAGTATCTGTTTAAAATTTCATGAAAAAATATAGATTTTTGTGGCCAATATATCAATTCCGGGAAGTGGGACCTATGGGAGGTACCATAAATAATAGACCGATTTTGACGAATTTTAATAGCCATAGTCCCATTATCAATAAAACGATCTTTGCCAAATTTCATCGAATTATCTTTAGAATTGCGACCTGTAGTTTGATTACAACGTTTACATGGGGGTCCAGCCAGCCAGACGGACGGACGGACGGACATCGCTAAATTGACTCAGAAAGTGATTCTATGCCTTGTATAAACTGTAATAAATTTGCTAAATTTCAATATAATGGGTCCACATTTGACCCTAGCCCCCATATAAGTCAAAATGATAAAAACAGCTTAAATATATAAGTTTTGAGAAAATGTTTGTATGATGGCAAAATTTAGCAAATATTTGTCTTTATACAAGAAAAATAACACCTTTTACTTCTGTGATGAAGGGTTTCGTATGGTCGGTCTTGGCCGACTATAGTACTTTCTTACTTGTTTTTTCTGGAAAAACTTGTTTGTGTATAACTTCTAAACTTTTTGAAATTTGTTTGCACTATTTGTCATGTACTCAATACGGCCTATTTGAGTACATTCGTTTTTTAGTGTATTATTATATAATAGATTTATTTAGAAAAAGTACACCTGTACTTGGTTATACGATCTTAAGGGGCCTCGATTTTGAAGGCTCATACCTTCTCAATGCCTTGTTCTAGAGCACTGGTTGAGGTCTAAATCGACGCAGTTTTACACAATCTTCTTAGATCCGAAAATTTAAAAAATATATTTCCAGTGGTTTATGAGGTACATTACTAGAAGATACCAACTGGCTACACCTGTACCCGTGTGTAAGAACTAGGCTTATACGAGATTTTCGCGAAATTTGACAAAATGAGAATGTAAGTAAAATTTTAATATGTTAATATGTTTTTAAGATATAAAATTCTTATTCGGCCCATCAAATCGTAAATCCTTATAATATTTTGGTGAGC